>LPNX011185595.1:906478-917618 GCA_001517045.1 Pseudotsuga menziesii
GCACTACTACATTTTGACCAAAAATCCGACGGCCTTCATGTCGGATTTTCGACACTTCCCTGTCGCATGTACGACACTTTGATTTCATTTTAAGCATCGAAAACTTGTCGTCGATTGTCCGAAACCTAAGTAACCGTCGGTTAAGTGACACCTAAGTAACCGTCGGTTAAATTTAAAGCATCGGTTAAGCGACGGAATATCTTCGACGGTAGTGAAAGTTTTTTAAGAAAATAACCTTCATGTCGTCAGTTAAGCGACAGAAAGGCCGTCGGTTAAGCGACGGAGGTAAGGACTAAGCATCGATGAAGCGACATTAAAACTGTTGATTAAGCGACAGAAATAACCAATAAGCGTCAGTGAAGCGACATAAATACCTATCGGTTAAGCGACAAGAATGGTCATTAAGCGTCGGTGAAGCGACACCTACAGGTGTCGCTTAAGCGACGGTTTTGATTTTTTTTTTTTTAAATAATCCCTGAAAGGAAAGGAATCGAGTATGCTAAGGAATAGCAGCAGTGTATATGAGACTCATCAGTACATATTTCATTAAGATCTTGTTCAGTGTGGCTACATGTAACTTAAACCTGTTCATATGTACAATGACATCAATCTAGTTTTCATGGAAAGAAAAGAATGTACATGCCTTACACACGAATATTTCACCATTTCTGGAAGAAATTGACCATGGGCATTCGTTTACCTATTGGTGCAACAAGTTTAAACACATGTTTACTTGATATCAATTCCTGTAATGAGATATTTTTCTCATTCTAGGAGAAAATGTAAGCTGTTGCACACCAATTGTTTACCATTTCTGGAAGAAATTGACCATGGGCATTCGTTTACCTATTGGTGCAACAAGTTTAAACACATGTTTACTTGCTATCAGTTCCTATTATGAGATATCCTTCTCATTCTAGGAGAAAATGTATACTGTCTTCAGTTTTCAAAATATATTTTCCTTTTGAACTTATGTATCTACACGAGTCTTAAACGTTTTTGAATAGAAGCATGCTTTTGATATCTGACAGTACCTCCCTAGACTATAAACCCTCCATATGATGACTGTAAAATAAAAAATTTGAAATACCTTTTGTTTCAGCTTCACAGACAGAGGAGCAATGTGCATTCTACACATTCCAGTATGGATGAAATTAATTCCCATACACTACCTTGTTTGATGCATCCAGATTTCATTGTCATTTTGTACTTGCTAGTCTTTTTCGATGCCCATTATATCTCTGCATTATAAATTTACTGGTTAAATTCCCTTCCAAAAGAAATGGAACTCTATAGATGTGTATGTATCTGTGCATGTGCACATGCACACATGTATACAGGCCTTTTAAGTTGTCTAGTGCAATCTTGATTCGTCTCATCAAACTTGGATTCTTGGATTCGTAATTATCCAGACATTATTCTACTTTCTGTTAATATATTACGACACAATTTGGGAAAGCTAAGCTTAATGGTCTCCTTCCTCTGAGAAACTCATTATATTAGAATCACAAATTCTACATTCAACTGTGATACTAGGGCAGATGCTATCACCATAAATACAATTCTGCACTTACACAGCTAGGCTAGCTAAATCAAAGTTTCTTTTGAACTGCAAGTGACTATTATGGTTCAATTCTACTGAAATCTAAATCAAACAAGCAGCCTATGGGCATTACCATTTACTTTGTTGATATCAGAAATCCAGTATTATTTATAATTCAAGCATATTCCTCTAAATTTTTTCCATGATTAAAACTTAACAATACATACCTCAACAGAAATAACTGTCGGAGTTCCCTATTGCCTGGAATCCCTCAGAGCTTAGGATCCTTGCTGACATTGATGGCCTTAACCAAATGGGTTTCTTGGAGATATGATAGAGTACATCTGGACAATTGTTTACTTGGCAGAAACTGACCTAAAATGAGAATTTAATCCCCAAAACATAAAGTTTTATGCTAAGATTGACAAAAGAATTTGAATTTTTTCCGAAAATCAGACCAGAAAATAGCTGTGAAGCAAACCCAAATGACAAAAACAGACCAATTTCATCGCAAATCCTTACAATGGATCGTTGTTTCGTTGAGGAAGAGGCCGGAAGAGAGGCCAAGGTAGCAACACAATATGCCAGATCAGCTACATACTTTCTTCTCCATTTCTATAGTTGATACAAACGATAAAATTTCCTTCTGTATAATGTACAATAGAAATTTATCCAGTTGTTTCTATCTTTCTATCCTCCTTTATCACATGGCCTCCTGTGTATTTACTATTTATGTCTCTCTTTTGTACTCTTTTGGAAATGATTTATAGTGACAATAGCAATGCATCATAAGGGCACCTACTTTATTCTGCACTTATTTTCAATATAACTTATGACTCAGTTTTTGCTAAAAATTGGGAAAAAGAAAGAGTCCCTCTCTAGATTTCATATTTTCCTATCATATATATAATGGAACTCACTATGATTTCCAAGCCTTATCTTTGTTTGTATTTATACTCAACGCTGATGTCCACATTTTGGAAAGGAAGTTATGAAAAAAGAACGATCTTATATGCCTTCCTTGATCTGCATGTATTCTTCACATCTCATGAAAGTGTGCTCCTCTTTTCTACCTTGTTTGAATATTTTCTCTGCCCTTGTTTATTAAAGGTCTGAGATTATGTGACTTCTACTGCAAGAAAACAAATATACCAAAGTCAAAGACAATGGAAAACTGGTTTGAAGTTGCTTGAAGGGGATGTAACTTCACAACTTGCAAGAGTTTCTCTCAAGGTTTTACCATTGCATTGCATTAGGTCAGAGACAATACAGAACTGTATTTCATTGGTCAGTTCTGCATACACAGTGTATTCGGGATTGCTTGAGGATGTATCAAACGTTGTATAGCTTGGAGAAGATGTCCAATTTCCATCTAAAAGGCTTGCAAAGGTTTTTCTCAAGTTTGTGTTCTTTTGTGATGAGCTTCTTAGTTCTACAAAATATGCACAGTGGGGCAGTGAAGTCCAGTCTAGAATTAAACAGGGGAATTTATCAACTGGCCTTTCTCCTTCATATACATATCCCTTACTTGTTGTAAAATACATAATGAAAGCTGTACAGATGGATAATTCAATGCCAGTTCAGCATGGGATTGCAAGAGTGCTAACATTGTTGGGGCATTGTTGGGGCCTATGTTCAATTTTCTACAGTGAAGGTAAGGTACCCATGGCATTCAAGCAAGAAGAATATAGGTTTAAAGAGTATGGAAGTGAAACCGAGGCGATCATCAATAATAATGTAGGTTAGAAATTTTGATTCTCAGTGGCCAGTTGATTGTTGTATGTGCACATTCCACTGGTTGAAAGAAGTTGTTATAGGCAAAGGTGTAAGGATTCCATAGGTTCCATGTCTAAATTGCAGAGAGAAGGCAGAAATCCCAAAAATAAAATCTTGTGAAACAGCTGGAAAGCAATAACTAGGTTTCTATTTCATCTAAATCCATACTCCCAAAGCTTCTATAAACTCCTTCAAAGAAAATGTTTAAGAAACATGGTTGGTAAGCCATATACATTTGTTTAGAGACTGTTCAAAGATCTCTTGGCGGAGGTGTTTAAAATGGTGCTGTATTATCCACTTTCTAAGACAAGAAATTAGTGTCCAATTGATGCTCCAGTGGGGCATATTTATTCCTAAACAATATTACAAAACCTGCCAGGTTTGAGTTAGGTTCATAATTCAAACCAGCCTCAGCACATACAACAGGTCAAGTTGACCCACTGACAACACAAGCTCACTGTCTGCAAGCATAAGAGGGAGACTTTGACCCACAAACTCAATGGGAGGTGTAACATACTGAAGAGACGAGTTTTGACATCTTTTTTAATCTCCCACTCACTATTTGTATTGATAAGTATTACGTCAAAGCCATCCCATAGGCATAAAGGCTGTAACTGCCAGTGTGATTAGAAATGACAACAATATATGAGGAGATGGCCACACAATATTCTTAAATATGCAATTAGAATGTATCTACAATAACAATAGCCTTAGTAAAAGCTATAATTTTAGAGAGAGATGTCAAAGGGTACTATGTTGGCCAAAAGTTCATTTGAATTATCTTCTTTCTTCCAAAATATAGGTGACTGATTATTGCAGGGGAAAACTTCCAGCGTGATAAGAAATGACCACAAGGTAAGAGAAGATGATGAGCCGATAGGCTTAAATATGGAATCATAATGTATCTACAATAACGATAGCTTAAATGTAGAATAATTACAACCAAAACATAGTCAGTTGCAAATGGATATAAGAAGAAAATGTCAGACTATCAGTTCTAACAAGTTGAGACAGGATTTCAGCAATACGCAGTGGCTAGTTTAGTTTAACATCATCCCACCACAGGAGTAGTGATGGTTTCCTGTAAGGTGTTTGTATAATTTAATCTATGTAGGTGGGAATAACTGATAAGTGGCAAGTCTTTTGGTTAGTAACTGCCAAGAGTCAAAAGAAATCAAATATTCTTAATTGTGCCAAAAGCAGTATCAAAGCTGTAAACAGTAAGCCAATAATACCAAATGATTTGTTGGTCATCTTATGGGAGAAGCATACCCTAATAAGGATACTTTCTGATAAATCCCACAATTAAATATTACAATGGTTTTCCTCTTTCTTCATCTATATAAAACTGTATGATAATAACTCAGAACTTCTGAGTAGGATCAGATTTATACATGGAAAAAATATTCAAATTATAGGAAGAGGAATATATATATATAAGCTGGAAGTTATATGCTTTGTACTCAATTCACAAATAAAATTTGCAAATACATCATCATCTCATTAACAATATATGCATCTGAATTTAGTAAAGAAGTGCAAAAGAAATACCCCAAAGGAAGAAAATGCCTTATAAAATTAGCATACCCTATCACAATTTTGAATTGGTCCTTTGTAAGAAATGATCAGCCCAGGTAATGACAATAATTTTTAATAACAGTGGCTAGTTGGGCTGAAATCGTCTACATATTTTTCCCATTATTTTTCTGCTTTCTTTGTATAACTGAAACCACTAAGAAACTGTATTTTAGGTCTGAAACATGCATGCAAATTTTTTTGGCAATCAAGGAAGAGGTGGAAGACCTTGAGGCAGCTGGTATTCAAGTAAGTCTTCAGAATTGGTTGTGTTTAATTCAATATCTTATATTACTTTTTTACTTTCTTTTCATATCCATTTATCTCGTCTTTTTATGAATCCGTTCTATCCTTGATTCCAGATCATCCAAATTGATGAACCAGCACTTAGGGAAGGGTTTCCTTTACGCAAGACAGAACATGCACACTACCTGGATTGGGCAGTTCACGCTTTCCGAATTACCAACTTTGGAGGCATAATTCAACATGTTGGCATCCTTCATATGGGTCTTTGATGGTTCACCTTTCATATAATGAGGGCATGTGGCATTCTAAACCCCTCTACAAGGATAACTACATCTTATTTAATGAACCGTCCATCATATAGGCCAAATTTTGGGTGTATTCATGGCAATGGAATGGTATTTTATTGAGGCTACAGCTCACTATAGCTCACAGATAGCACACCCACTGATATAATCATAATTATAGTAGCCTTGAAACCATAATTGGTGAAGCAACATACTTATGAAGACTCTAGAACATTTTTTTATGTTTTAACTGTTTTATGAGGCATAAGCCCAAATTCAAGAGGGCAATCAATAGAGAAACGCCTAGAATGGCACATACCTCAAGAAAAAGAAATATTCTAGTGGAGCAACTTGCTTGGCAGACTCTAGAAGGGAATTTTATTATTAATATTTGTGAATATCATCAATTTTCACTTCACTCTTTAATGTATTTTTTCACCTGTAATAATCTAGTTTTAGATTTAGGCTTTAATTAGAATTTTTTGAGAGGATTTGTCCCTTCATTGCCAGCTTCATGTCTGTACATATTTTGCATTAACTCCATGGATCCTACAGAATGGGGTGGTGGATCCGGTAACACAGATCCAAGGGTAGCAACTATGACTAGATGATACATCTTCTAACAGCAACAATCCCAAGGTAATTGATACAAGAAAGATCTTTAATTCATAACTTTTTCTAACCCCAGGATTGGACTGAAAACCATGGCATGGCAGGAGAACTGAGCCATAATATTTGTAAAAGAAGGAATTCCTGAATTTACCACCATAATGTCTCTGAAAATATATAATTATAAACACTAGTATTCAACTTTCAAAAATTTCCCTGAGCACAGCAACAAGCATACCCCTAGAAGTAGCACATATCACTTCTAAGTTCTAATCAATACAATCTTGAAAAATGTTTCTAGTCCTATTAGAACTTAGAAGCAGCACTAACTTGGTATTAAACTTGCAACTTTTATGATATTATTTACTTGCACCTTAGATGATCATCAGTTGCAAGAAGTTTGGCCTGGGTGACTAGTGTGCCCCAGTTGAAAGATTACATGTAAATAAAGTAACTTCTTAGAATCTTGCCCAGGTGGCTGCCACATGTCACTCATTAATTGCCTAGAAGTGTTCTCCTTATGTCCTACGGTGACTTGTTGACTAAGTTGCAGTTGTTCAAGACAAGAGGATGTATTCTTTGAGAAGGATCCCTAGCTTTCCATGGTGGTCCCCACTTGATCACTTTTACACTTGGAGGAGTGCACCCTACTTGGGTTGCTACTGTTGAATTTACTGCACCTTTAGTTATCCTTAGTTTCACTGGGAGTTCAATCTAGTTCACTCTAGTTCCACACAATTCAATCCACTCCACCCCAGTTTAGTTTCAATCAAAGAAACCGGAATTGCATAAGGTCATAACGACACCTACATCTGAATCACTTCAAAACCACATAATTGTTGATCTACTTTTGTTTTGTTTTTTGAATCAGATCTGTTGCCAAATATTGGATTTTTTTCCTTCATAGACCAGTGCAGAATGTCTTGAAAGAACTGTGGAGGGTTTACGAGGAACAGATTCTAGTGTAGAACTCATAATCAAGGGCTACATTGAGCAGGGTTTTGAGTAGTACTGAGGCCAAAGGCAGATTATGTGACAGCAAATTATTCTCAGTAGAGTTTCTTAGCATGGATCATCTTATCTTGGAGAGTGCTCTAACCTATTTGAGGTCTTTAGCACTCAAGGATGTTATATTGTTTGATGTTTTCACCACTTTCATGCCTTTCTTAGGTAGGTCATCAACCTTTTGGAGTCATTCTCCAACCTGGCAGGAGGAGTGTTCATATTTGGGTGTTGATTTGAGGGAGGGAGTCCACCTTAAAATGCCGTAGTCCTCGAATTTGATGGAAACGTCCCTCTTGGGAGGCCTGTTCTTGATCAGTCTGCAAAGCTTGGAGGGTTTTTGGTGCACTTCTTCATGACTTTGAGGTTGAGCATTCCACTTTGGAAAGATCCTATTCATCACTTCATGCGTCTATCGGAGCCATCCACTTTAGGGCTGTTTTGTATAGTTTTTGAGAAGATCTAGGGGTCAATACCCTAGTATTAGACTTCACCCCTTGCTTAGAGACCACTCTTCCTTGGAGTGTTTCCATTTGGAGACACCTTTCCATCGCTCTCAAGGAGGTCATTCCATCTTTTGAAGGATTTGTCAAGTGCTTCATGGAGGGAATTTCTCAATGGGAGGCTATCTAGGGGAGTCAAACCCTAGCTTTAGGATTTAAATGGTTGCTTTGTAGACCATCTTATTGGAGTGCTCTACTTGGAGGTTGGGTATTGGTTGCTATGTGGACATCATTCATTACACATGAAGAATACTTCTCAGACTTCTGAAACATGTGCATTTCCTACTTGCTTGATTTTCACATTGTTCTTATGTGAACATGGAAGCTTGCATAATTTTTTAACTGTGCATATATGTTGCACTGTATATTTGGTTTACATCAACTATTTCCATCCATTTCTATCGTTGTTTGCATGTTCATAGTTGTTTCTCCATTATTTCTGTTAGGCTTTATGTTCTGACACCAAACATTGAAAGAAATGGGAATGATGTACACATTTTTCACCTTTTCGAGTAACGGGAAAAAAGTGTAGGGCGAGTTATTATCAAGTGAATCCTAACCTGGTTTGCTTCAACCAGAAAAAAATAGAGGTTTGTTTCCTAAATTACAAAATAACAATTCTGCTATGAAACACAAGTGGATAGATACTGGCCTAAGTCCATATTTCAGCCTAGATCATCCTCGTACAGGGCTTCTAATGCATTTTAGAATACTACTATTATTTCAGAAAACATGTTTCATTTTTGTAGCTATATACTGTATGGCAGTGTGCTTCATTCACCCTGCTCAATTTTGGAATGTGGGATTGTTGGGTATGTGGGTACATGGTACGAGTATCAGGAAGGGCTATAAGCTTCACCCAAATTTGTAGAAAACAGAAATTTGGTAGCATCAATGATATATACTAAAAAATAATTAAAAAACAAAATCAGGTGACAACATAATTGTATGAAGAAAGCCAATTTATCATCAATAAATGGACGCTGCATGTCATCTAACATGCTATACATATCACTTCTAAGTTCTAATCATTACAATCTTGTAAAAATGTTTCATACCTAATCACAAAATAGCCTGAAATGCAAGAGACTGGCTAGGAATTGAACCCAGCTCCCAAGCCGGATCCAAACGGAGCTCCCAAGCCCTTTGACAAGCACACCTGCACTGCAACATATAGTTAGCAGATTGTCCATGTACCCAAAATATATCCTTTACAAACAAGGCAACTATAACAGGTAACATTACCCCAGAATTTGAAAGTCCTTATTCTGGAAAGAATACACTAGATAGGAGGATTATAATGATCATAGATAACAAAAATAAATTATACTAAAATATTTGAAAAAACAGTCCCCCACCTATGGTAACAAATAGGAGAAACTAACTAATTTAAAATCAATATCTAAAAATATCAAAACCATAGAACAAGAAAAATATTTGATCAAA
The DNA here is from genome assembly GCA_001517045.1 of Pseudotsuga menziesii. NCBI lineage: Eukaryota > Viridiplantae > Streptophyta > Pinopsida > Pinales > Pinaceae > Pseudotsuga > Pseudotsuga menziesii. Next base: position 915,463 of record LPNX011185595.1, read on the forward strand.
ATATACCGAAACAGAATCAGCAGCACTAACAAGCCGACCAACAAGAACCCCCAATGCCTGAAACAAAACCATTCCTTGGTATTGAGAACCAGTATTTGCAAAAAAACAGATAAGTTCTACATACCTCGAAGGGCATTTTACTTACCATATCCAACCTAGTTTATCAACCAGAGAAAATGCACAGGTTCTACTTATGTTTACAAGATTGAAGTTCACTATTAAAGAATCAATAATTTCTCTGGATAACAATTTTAAATTAGAATAATGTCAAAGATGCTATCTCTGTGACACTAAATACCTATGTCTTCCCTACATGCTCTAGACTTGCTAGCTTGAGGATGCAATTTAAATTGAGATTTATAAGAATTACTTACCGTGGAAGCATTAAATATGTGAGCTCCATCTAGCAGATCAACAGGGTTTTCATAACCATCCAGCACCTTATTAATAACCAGACTCAAGAGACAGAAAACAGCTCTGATGTGGACAAAAACCTTGTCTATATTGTAATGCAGAATCCAAGGGAAAGGAGAGAAAGGAATGCACCCTTCCAAGTCAAGGTTCATCCTTCAGGTAAGAAAAGGAAGGTAAATGGTTATTGATGGATTCATCTTCTTAGGCTTCATGGTTGGAAAAAATGCTGCTAGGATATACTGCTCAATCAGCTGTAGGTAATTTGCCAACAAGAGTCTCTAATTCAGTAAGAGATTCAGCTATTGCTTTCATCAATTCTCTGGTGTCACCTTCATCTGATTCAAAATCAAGAGAACTTTGTGACCACATTCTTGATGCATTGCTTGTGGGTCTAGAGAAGGCATTCCTGTCATTTGATGTTCCTACTACGAAAGCATACTTCATTTTTGTAGTTCAGTTGGAAAATGGTGAATCCAAAATAAAGCCTATTATCAAGAGGGCAATTGATATGGTGGTCAAGTTGTCTATCGATGAAACCCATCTGGAGGGTTTGAAGTTTGTCTTGGGTTTTCTGGTTTCTGCACTGGGTTCGTATGGTGCTAATAAGCATGTTTTTGAAAAATTAACAGAGAAGCCTTGGTCAAACACTAGTTCTAACAATGATTCTGCTGGCTGTAAGTTGAATCCTAGTGTTCCTAGAAAGAACTCGGAGGCTTTGGTTAATCCAGTCAATCAGGGAGTCCATTCTAGTGCGATTGAGTGTGATGCCACATCAACAGATGATGATGAGGATGATGGCGCATCTGATGGAGAACTGGCTAGTATGGATAAAGAAGATGATGATGAGAGTAACAGTGAACGGTCACTTGCATCAAAAGTTTGTACATTCACCACTAGTGGAAGCAAATTTATGGAACAACATTGGTACTTCTGCTACACTTGCGATCTGACTGTTTCTAAAGGGTGTTGTTCTATTTGTGCCAAGGTGTGCCACAGGGGTCACAGACTTGTTTACTCTCGTTTAAGCCGTTTCTTTTGTGATTGTGGAGCAGCCCCTTGGGACATATTTATGGAAACAACAATAAAATGTACTTGCTACCTCACAATAGAAACCCAGGGTTTACGTTGACCAATTTGTTTGCCAGGGTTTACGTTGACCAATTACGTTGACACTACCTATTGTTCAATCAGATCTAATGCAAATACCAACCCCAAATCACCCACAGTACTAAGGATCTAGGTATACACCAAATGCCCATTGTAGGAGTATACAGCAAAGAGACAAAATGGTTGAATAAAATGAAAAACACCCACCACAAATTCCACAAATGGGCTTCATAAAAACCTGTAAGTGCCCAAGCCCCAGCCAAAGTACTCCAAATCCAGATTCCCCATACACAACAGTCTGTGAGAAGGGGGCTTCAAGTCAAATAAAAAATGAAATGGGTTCAGATGAACTTACTGCTCTGAAATCCACCATAGAGTCCGAGCAAGAATACCAATGGAACGAGCATGGATAGCAGCACCAAACCCACTACTGCAACTCCAAATTTCCTCCATCCCTTCTTCATAGACATAATTTCCTTACGAAAACACTAATCACTGGGTGCTATTTTCCCTCCTTTCCTGCACCATCAGATTTGGAGGTTTAATGCCCACAAACTCATGAGCGGGTGAACAGAAATTTATCACAGGCAGTGGTACACCCAAATCAGCAAAATACATTCTATCCTGGAAATTGC
>LPNX011185595.1:918037-930323 GCA_001517045.1 Pseudotsuga menziesii
ACGTGCTAACATAATTGAATTACATGGTTTTTCTTTCCAGCAAGGGAAACACTTAATCTTAGGCTTATGCATAGTGGTAATAGGAAAAGGTCAAACAAGACCCACTTTTTGTACTTGGGCCTAATGTTAGAAGAAAGGTTAAACGTGACTGATCTTATCATATTATATTTCCTTCTTTAAACAAACTCAATGTGGGAACCTGCATCAAGGATTTTTTCAATATCCAAACAATCTTAACATAGGAAATACTCAAGTTTTGAAACTTAATCAATTTAGCTAGTTTGATAAGTGTGGTCCCAAAATAAGGTTAATGAACTAGATTTCATTTGAATGAATGTACATACTATGGCGTGCATTTTACTAAGAAAGTGAATACATAGATCTGGTGTCACATATTTAAGCAAGTGAATACAACTATTATTTATCTACTTCAAGCAAAGGATATGTTGATCATGTCCAAATGGAATCACCCAACCTTACAAATGAGATTATCATCACAAATGAAACAAAAATGCACACCTGTAGTGGTAGTTGAGGGGTGATTAAGCATGATAGTTTTAGTTTTAGTTTTCCATTTTAAATAAGTAACCAATTAAATGTATTTTTTTAAATAATTGATCAATTTATTTAAAATCCTACCCCTAATCGAGAGTTAGAGCATGAAAAAACCATAATCCTACCTATGGAAAACTATCAATACATGATAAAAATTGAGACACAATAAAATATATGGGTTCCATTCCCACAACAATTAAATATTGTTCCTTCAATGAGAAAAGAAACTGATCGGGATATCAAAATATATTAGAGGAAGAAAAATGACTTGTAGTTAGTAATAAAAAAAGTCATGTTATTTTTGATATCATAAACTCATGGTATTTGCAATATCATAACCTCAGGGTATTTGCAATATCATTTAAGATATGGTGTGACAATCTATTCAATGGAATATATTCCACAAAAAAATTACAAATAAATGACACAAAGAGGGGCCATGGATTAACATAATGAAAAGGAACAAGGATTATATAAGAGAGGTGACACTTTTCCTCATTGAAACTAAACATGAAATCCCCTTGGAAATTGATCTCGACTATTGGAAATAATGCCTTTATGTGAAAACACATAATTTAGCTTATTTATTTTTGACCTAATACCTACATGAAATGGGAACCTAATATCTACATACAAAAGGACAATTACTACTCACATGATTGATCAATTTATGCGCCGTCGCTTAAGCGACGCTTTCTAGGCTAGACGTCGCTTAAGCGACACTTATGAGCCTAGCCGTCGCTTAAGCGACGCTTATGACCACAATTTTAAAAAAAAAAATTAACTTTGTGATTTTTGGTAGGTTTAAAAGAAAAAATCCATGCGCCGTCGGAAGTAACCGTCGGATTTTGGATCGAAATGTAGTAGTGAAGGTGACAGCCTTGACTCGAGACTTTCCCCCAAGGACACACCAAGTGCCTTAAAGATTTCTGCCACGTGACCCAGGTGTGTGAAATACAGCAACAAAAGCAAAGGTATCTGAGCCTCAGCACTTGTTGGAATTAGGGGAAGCATTAAAAGCTACTCCAGCACACTGGTGGGTAGTTCATAAGGAGACCATTCAAGAATTGGCATAGTGTCGATGGTTAATGACTATGCACTATGGAGATATGGAGTGTATCACACTGGGAGATATGATGGACAGAATAACCCTTGTAGTCATCTGTGGGAATTCTAGACTCTGTGGGCATCGTGACCCAAGGATGAGTGGGTCCATGCTTTTATTCACACATTGGATGAAATTCCAAGGTATTGGTACATATCAGGAGAAATGCGCAGAGAAATAACTACTTGGGAGGAGATGACTATTTTCTTTGCAGATACCTTTGGCTTTCCAGGTGCCAATGCAGAGTTTAACAATGCACTACAAATAATTCAGGATGTAGTCTTGAAAGTTTTCTCAGTTGCATATCCTATGGACCCACGTGTGCACTGCCACATAAAATCGATGATGAAATGTTACAACATCTTTGGTGAGCTGGAGGTTGATGATGAGTTGCGCAGTATTAATATTCCAAATACTGAAGGAAGTCAGGATGTCACGGCATCGGATGTGCCAACGAATCTGATATCTCAACCACTGAAGAATAAGAAATTTAACATTGGGATGAAATAAAATATGAAATTTGCAAATATTGGGAACTACTGGGACAAGGAGACCATGGAAAAAATCACAGATCTATTGCATGAGTTTCAAGATTTGTTACCGAAAAAATTCTTAGAAATGAAGGGGATATTGGGTGACCTAGGGGAAATGAAAATCTCGTTAAAACCGAATGCAAAACCAGTGCAAAAGAGGCCATTTTGCTTGAATCCGCAATATAAAGAACGGGTCAAGTATGAACTTGATCGGATGCTAGATGCAGGGATTATTGAGCCTCTTGAAGAATCGGAATGGATAAGCCCTATGGTATTCCAAGACAATAAAACTGGCAAGGTATGAATCTGGGTCAATTTAAGAAATTTGAACGATGCTTGTGATGGGCACCGTTTTGACTTCTTTTTGCCACTTATATATCTTTCATTTCCCTTCATAAAACCTCCATATTGATTAGAAAAGCTTTAAAGTTCACCCATGAACCTTGGTTAAGAGGTATAATTTCATTGCTTTCTAATAAATTGAGTTTTGAGACTTTTTAAGCATTTTAACTAAGATTTTTATTCAGATTACGGGATGTTCTAACTTCCCGTATTATCTCCAAAGTTGAGCATTTACAGGACAGCTAGGCAGGAACTGGAAGATAGAGAAAAGATCCTCAGTGTCCAAGGATGGATGAACATTCAACGGATAGGTGATGTGGCCTTTACAGATGTCAAGTCAACCTCAGTCAAAGGAGACCACCTGTGCTCCCACTCAGCACCAAAGAAGGGGCAGTTTTGATTTTGTTGAGTTTCACGATTCTAAATGAGGATCTCGATGGATATGTTCATTAATTAGTTTGCAAGATTATAGCATTTCCAGTTTTCTTTTGAATTTGTATAAGTACTTCACAAAACAATGAAGAATTATCACGATTTGGGAGAAACGTATATTGTTTCTGAACTGCGTGGTTTCATTACTGTGTAATCAATTTGATGGTGAATACATTTAGAGTTTCAGCTCTGTAAATATTCAATTGGTGTGTGAATGAGGCACTGGAGGGCCCCCATTGTTGAGTTCGCACATTCTTTTACTTGCCGGTGTAGCGATTTGGATGATTGCAGCGATTTCATTTGATGCAAGTTATTTAAATCGTGCCATTGGTATGTGTTAATCCCTGTAGTATCTAGCTTATTTTTGTATAACGAATTCAGCTAGTTTTTAATCAATTTCATAAAAAGCTCTGTTATCTTGTTTAATGGTTCAAGCTGTTATTCCATCGTGCTGCATATCACTTGCATTGTTTGATAAACTCTGTTCTTTTACTGGTTAAATACTGAAGGCATTGATGCTTCAGACCACGATTTCTGTATACTATATATTGCTTTTTATTCAATGGTGAAGTGGTAAAGGACAATTATAAATTATGAACACTGTCTTGTAAGGGAATTTAATTAATAACTGTTCATTCAGCACTGGAGTATTAGGCAGAGCCTTGTAGTTTGTATGTTAGGGTTAAAATTGTTGTTTAAATGCTTTTACTACCTCAATTCTTTCACCAAAAGATTGCTTCCATAAATAGATTGGTGTATACTTGAAAAGAAACAAATGAAGTTATCCCTGTAAAAGGATTTTTGTATCTTTAAGTTACAGTATTTTTCATCTGACAGTAGATTCAATTCACAGATAATTAAATTATCCAAGCAAGTCTGGCTCTAAGTCCTAAAACTTGGATATGCCTCTAAGCTTACTGACCCAGATTGATATAAATTTAAGGTCTGATTCACATTGGTAGATCAGAGCCCAACATTTTGGCACCGTTGCAGGGGAGGCATTATAGAAGCAGGCTTAGGAACTTTAGTTTTCTGATAAAAACAAAAAAAATTCAACCAAAAACACAGAATAGGTTTTACTTTTATGTCAAGACTAAGAGACGAGAAAGGAAGATTTCTTAAAAACCCCCCAAAAACAGAAGTAACAGGAGCTTCTCTTCCAAAAGGATTCATCTCAACAGTAGGTACTTCTAAAATGGCTGAGGAAGAAACATCAAAAGGACCAACTGCAGAACAGAGAAGGGAATATGAGAGGATGCTGGAAATAGAAAACAAACGCAGATAGGAAAGAAGAGAAGAAGAGAGGTGACATGAAAGAGAAGAAGAGAGGAGACATGACAGGGAAGAAGAAAGGAGACAAGAGAGGGATGAAAGAATTGAAGGATATCAGGAAGCCATTTTTGAATTCCCCATTCTGGACACTAGTATCATCTTAGGGGAAGAGGTAAAAATGAAGAACATTCCACCCTCTGTCTTACCAAACTTCTATGGCCTGACCTCTGAAGATCCTGACTCTTTCCTATTTGAGTTTGATATCTTGTGCCGAACTTATGGATACACTGATGACACCCATAAGCTTCATCTTTTCCCTGCTACCCTTAAAGCAGCTGCCTTGAAATGGTTCATGGGTTTAGGAGAGCATTCTATTACTAGCTGGGATGAGATGAGGAAGATCTTTCTTCGCAAATATCAGGCCTACTGCAGATCAAAGGATCTCAAAGATGACATCTTTGGAATGACTCAACAGGAAGATGAGAGCTTGGAGGAGTATTTGGAGAGGTTCTCATACAACTTACAGAAATCTAAATACAATTCTCTGACACCAGAGATGATTAGAATAATATTTTTGAAAGGAATAAGAGAAGAGTATTTAGATATTTTGAATGTTATGGGAAAAGGTGACATTTATTACCTTCCTTTTGATGAGATACAAGAATTATGTCAGAAATATTCACGAGGGAAGGCTAGAACTAGAAAAAGGGACATCATTACCAAAGTAAACAAGTCTGCAAACAGTGGTATTTCTAGGGCTGAGCTTGGAAATCTGGTAGAAGATTTCAAGACTGATTTATTGAGCACATTAGGTACACAGGTCGAAGTAGCAAAAACTAAGAAGAGACAAGAACAACAGGACCAGCAAGATCAAGCCTTGACTATCTTTTGTCCTAAGTGTAGAAAGAAACATCCACTTAAAGAATGTCCTTTAAATGCTGTTGAAATTTGTGGCTTATGTACTTTTAATCATAAAACTGATGACTGCCCTAGATTGAAAGAGTTGCAGGAAGCTCGAATGGAGGAGAATCAAAGCATGGAGTCTCTCTACTTTATGGGACAACGAAGACCTTGGCAGCCACGATATTCAGGTATGTCTCAAGACCCTATGCAGTAGTTTCATACAAATTATCAAACTCCTATTCAGAATTCATGGAGTGCACCCATGCCTTGGAAAACTTGGTCTCCTCCATTAGCCCAATCTGCTCCAAATTGGAGAGGTTATGCCCATGGTAACCAGACATACCAGCAAGCTTATTTGCATCCCTATCAACAACCTTTAGCCTATCCTCAATATCAGCAGACTCAAGTCCAAGCCCCATCTTTCCAAGTTCCATCTTTTCAACAACCCAACTTGGATCCTCAATTAGGTCCACCACCTCAACAGCTTCAATTGCCATCCAATCAGCCTCCACCTCGGCCTACCCAACTACCAGCTCAGCCAATTCCTAATCCAAACAATAAAACAGACAGACCCATGTATAATGTTGATGATGGAATGGCACTTCCCTATTCAGTTCTTCCACTGCAAAATATCAATTTAAGATCTAGGAAAACCTTACAAAAAGAATCTCCTGTTATTTTAGAAGAACAAACAGAAAATGAGAAAACTCCAAAAAAATTAAATACAGAAAAATCTCAGTCAGAAAATCAGAGTCAAAAAGGAAAAACCTTAGTATCATATGAACCTCCTTTCCCAGAAAGGTTGGTCAAAGAAAAACCTTCAATTTCCTTACCTGATTTTGATGTTTTGAATGAGTTAACAAATGTATATGTCAAAATTCCTTTACTGCAGGCTACAAAGGATATTCCAATTTACACTAAAACAGTTAAGGAATTATGTCTTAATAAAAGGAAGAAGGATCCATCAAAAATTCATGTGGTAGGCAATCTAGTGGGACTAATGTCTAACACTGTTTTCATTGAAAAGTATATGGATCCTGGGATTCCAATGGTTACAATTACTATTAATAATTTTTCAATCCCAAAAACATTGATCGATTTTGGTGCTTCCATTAATGTTATGACACTTGAGACAATGGAATACCTTCATTTGACAAATCTCAGACCAACCACAACAGTCTTGGAATTAGCTGATAGGTCTAAAATTATAACTGAAGGGATCTTAGAAGATATTACTGTTTCTTTAGACTCCTGGGAATATCCTGTTGATTTTATAGTGCTTCAGCCAAAATCTAACCTAGGAGGTCACCCTTTGATTCTTGGCAGACCATGGCTGGCAACAGCAGATGCCTTCATAGGGTGTAGGTCAGGTAGCATGCTTATTTCACATGGGACAGAAAGAAAACAAATTACACGTTACCCTTCTTCCCAAATACCTTCTACATTAGATCAGCTGTCATGGATTAATGAGACTAAGGAACAAGAAGAAGAAGTAATTCAACCTATCCTGAGTATCAACCAGTTCTTTGACTTGCAAGAAGCAAACAATGAAGATTTGTTAGATTATTTTATAGCTGAACCTGATATTTCTGAAGAATTAAAAGACATGCAATATGCTGCAGCAAATCAAGTTTTGGGTTATAATTTTCAAGAAAATTGCACAGTGCATTCTCTAGCATTGGCACTTCATGATATTCTCAATGTTCATTCGATCACAGATATTCAAAGTAAGACAATTGAAATCAGTCCAGGCAAAAGTTTGAATATAAGTGCACATCTTACTACATCACAAGAAGAACAATTGATTAATTTACTGAATAAACATTCCCATGCATTTGCTTGGGAGTACACTAATATGCCCGGGATTCATCATGAGACATGCACTCACCACATTTACACAGATGATAAGATCAGGCCTCTTAGACAACCACAACGCAGAATGAACACTATACTAAAAGAAATCGTCAAGGAAGAGCTGCAAAAATTGTTAAAAGTAGGGTTTATTTGCCACATTTCCAACATCCAATGGGTTTCCCCCTTGGTTGTTGTCCCTAAAAAGAACGGTAAATGGCGCATATGTGTGGATTATAGGTAATTAAATAAGGCAACATTAAAAGACTACTTTCCATTGCCTTTCATTGATCAGGTGTTGGATACCCTAGCTGGCAAAGAATAATTTTCATTTTTAGATGGTTTCAGTGGGTATAATCAAATTAGTATTGCAACAGAAGACCAGGATAAAACCACCTTTACATGTCCCTAGGGCACCTATGCCTACAAGGTTTTACCTTTTGGCTTATGTAACGCCCCAGCTACCTTTCAGAGGGCAGTCTTGGCCATCTTTGCAGACTTAATTCATGAGTGTGTCGAAATTTACATGGATGATTTTACTGTATATGGAAGTACCTTTGAGGATTCCTTGGCAAACCTGGAGAAAATTTTAAAAAGGTGTGTTGACTCAAATCTTTCCCTCAGTAATGAAAAATGTTTTATGATGATGACTGAAGGGATAGTTTTAGGACATCACATTTCTGCATCTGGTATAAAAGTAGATCCTGATAAAATTCAAATTATTGACAATTTATCTAAACCAACAACTCAAACAGATGTAAGAAGCTTTTTAGGGTATGCAGGCTATTATCGTAGATTTATTGCAAATTTCAGTAAGATAGCTTTTCCATTGTTCAAATTGCTTTCCAAGGATGTGAATTTTAATTAGGATACTGATTGTCAATCTGTATTTCGGACCCTTAAGGAGAAGCTCCAACTGCACCCATTTTAAGAGGACCAAATTGGGCATTACCTTTTCATATTTCTACTGATGCCTCTGCTACTGCAATAGGGGCCTCATTGGGCCAGAAAGAACATACTCTAACTTATGCAATCTATTTTATAAGTAAAAATATGACACCTGCAGAGTTAAACTATACAGTCACTGAAAAGGAAATGTTGGCAGTGGTTCATGCTATAAATAAGTTCCGTCATTACATAACTGGTTATGAAATTTTTGTCCATACAGATCATTCATCCTTACGATATTTAATGAACAAGTCTATCACTAATGGTTGGATTACTAGATGGTTGTTACTAATGCAGGAATTCAACATCACTGTTCTAGATCGACCTGGATGAGAAAATCAAGTAGCAGACTTCCTGTCTCATTTACACAATACTGGTGAGATTGTTCTTGTTTCTGATAGTTTTCCTAATGAACACCTGTTTGCAATTTCTGTTATCACTCCTTGGTATGTGTTGTAATCTCACAGATCACATAAGGTTACCAATAATACATACAAAAATATATAGAAATATACACAGATACAAGAGACAAGAACAGATAGGATGAACAGATTATATTATTCTCAATAAGTCGTACAAAGTCAAGAACTGAACTGAGTTCTTGTGAGGCTCAACAGCCTAATATATACAGGTTACAAACAGTTACAATCATAACTACCTGTCGGTTCATCGAACCGACACGACTATTAGTTAATAGACTCTAATCACTGTGTTTACTCAGCCGACCGACTTACTCAGCCGACCGACTTAGTCGGCTGATCGACTAAGTCGATCCCTTGACTTAGTCGGCTGATCGACTAAGTCGGTCTTCGTTCAACTCCTTCTACATCTCCCCCACAAACAAAACATTTCTTCGTCCCGAAGAAAGAGGGAGGTACCAAAATTGAAATCCTGTCGAACCCTTCAGACTTGCTCCTGTTGAGGACTATGTAGGTGGATGGTCGGCCGTCGCTGAACGCATACTTCGACGATGGCTGGGGCTGTGATGGAAAATTGATGCTGAAAGCTGGTCTATCTATGTAATTCCTTCTCGATATCGATGGTCAAGGTAGTGAGACTTGACAGGATCGACATCTTTTCAGACATGGATTTTTCTGCTATGTTTTCCATGGTCAGGCCCAAGATTTGATTTTGCTCGTCTGCAGCCTGGAGGAGTCTCTTTATGTGGGGACAGAGGTTGTCAACTTTCTCCAGGTTAGGTAGAGCCTGTTGAACCCACTGATGGGCCTCACGTTCTAATTTTTGCAGCTTGTTGGTTTCCATGACAATCTGCTCTTCGACGGTCTGCCTTAGTTCAGCTTCTGTAGACTTCCGAGCTTCTAGAGCTTGGATGCCTTGTCTGGTTTGTCTTATCTGCTGGTATACCTGTCCATAGTGTGTCAGCCAATCTCTGAGTACTTCCTCAGTGACAATAGATTCTTCCATATGGTCCTGTAAGACCGTGTATGACTCTGAAAATGCAGTGTGTTGATCCAACAACAGTCGGGCAGTTTCTTCCTTCTATTTTGCTTTGGTCTCTTGGAGGTGTGTCTGGATGGTCGATACCATCCCTTCAAATAGCTGATATGCCCTCTCCAAAGGTCGATCTGTGGCTACTTCGACAGGGCCTGGAACAATGGATTGAGCAAGAGACCTGCATTTGTCGAGGAACTCGACTTCTTCTGTCTCCTTATCCTTGAGTTGTTTCCTTAGTCTTGTCGTCCTCCTCTTCGCCTCTTTTTCTAGGGTGTTGAGTAATTGGCCGACCTCTGAGTCCGTCAACAAGCTTGCATCCCGTAAGCTCATCCTTAGTTGAGCGATTCTAGGAAGAGGTTCTGTTGTCTCCTTTGCTTGTTCTGTTGGTTTGTCGTGAGGACCTGCAGAAGTGGAAGGTGGATCAGAGGTCGAAGGGGTTTGTGTCGGAGGGGTTGGTTCAGTGGTCGGGGGTTTTTGTGTTTGGGGAGGTGGTATGTCCACCTCCGGCTGTGATGATGATGGGGGTGTTGGTTGTGAATCAGGAGGTGGTGATGATGGTGGTGAATGGGAAGAACTGTGGTCGGAAGACATATGTCTTCTTGCGGTCGGTAGTCAGTGAAGGTCTGTTCAGTGCCTGATACATCGCCACCTTCTCGAACCCTTGTAAATACTTTTGTTTGGTGGGAATATGTATTTTTGCTTGCTTTTAGGGGAGTTGTTGTCCTGATTGTCTGCGCCGATTTGAACAGTGCAGGCAGTGTTGCAAAGAAGGCTTTAAGCTCATTGTCCGAGCTTGCCCTGGCTCTGAGTGCCTCAGGGATAACTCTTTCAAAGAATTCGGGGGAAACGTCGGCCTGCTGCATTGGTTCTTGCTCCTCGACTATGGTGGTCGGGGATGGAGGGGGAGGGGTCGACACAAGGTCGACTATATTTTCAGGTGTTGACTGAGTTTTGGCTTTCTTGGGCCGACCCTTCGGAGCTCCTGCATCAATAAAACGTTGAAACTGAGTTTCAACAGTTACCTTATTATCCTGGGCGTCTTCGATAATGTCGAGTGTTGATGCTGCTAGTTCTTCTTCGTCGTCGGTGGAGTCAGCAAGGACAAGCTTACGCTTACCTTTTCCTTGCTGATTTTTCTGCAGCTTGATCTTCCTTCTGGCGACGGCTATCTCTTTGGCCAGTTTTTTAATCACGCTGCGCGACACAGCATACTCAGGGTCGTCTTCCGCGACTTCTCCTGTCGGGGTCTGCAGAGGGTCGGCAGCTGCTGACTGTTGTACTGTTGGGGTCGGGGGAACTGTCTGTTGCACTGCTGGGAGTGTTTGTACTGGTGTTTTCTGTTGTTGTTCAGTCAACGGGAGGTCAACTACTGGTGCAGTCGGGTGCTTCACTGTTAAGTGCACCCAACCAGGAGTTCCGGTCGGAGTATCCTGTGTCACAAAGGTGCTAATATACAAGTGCAGCTCGTAATCTTCCTCCTTCTCCTATTCAGTCAGAGGTTCGACTATAGAGAAGTCGACCTGTTTTGCAGCCTCCGGGACTTGAATTTTGGTTTTTGCTTGTCTAGAAAGCTCCCGAAAGATCTGGTCGACTGTGGGATAGTAGTCTAGGTCCCTGGCATTTGAATCCTGAGTGTTTGAGGACCATACTGATGTATGGTCGAGCTCCAGCTGGATGTGTGAGTCGGCTGGGAGGTTTCGTCGGATGTTCTGGGGTAGCCTCCACCTTATCGTTCGCAGCTTAAGCTGCTGGAACCAGTTTTCCAAAAATACCTTGCCTTGGTTTAGTTCATGCACAGTTCCTTTTTGGGAAAAGGGTTTGAACCTGTGCATCTCGAATCTAGTTGGCTCTCGGAAGACGGGACTGCCTTCCAGGCATATATAGTACATAAAAATCCAAATGATTAAGGAGGGGAATTTGATAATACCTCATGTTTCATGACAGTGCTCGCATATGGTTTTGACCAAGTCGGCGAGGTAGTCTGCCCATCTAAAGATTCGTCCGTTGGTTGCAATTTTTTCGACGGCGTCCAGCATTTCCAATTTGAGGTCACTGCTGCGACCAGCCAAGGTGAGAGTAATGGCGATGATTTTCGCCACGATCTGTGGTGTTCGTGCGTCGATCTGACTGATCATCAAACCCTTGGAGTTTTTACCCGACGCCGAACCTGTAAGGCGTTCAACTAGCCCTTCCTTGATCCCAATGGGGACCGGGTCACCCTGGTTTGACAAACCAGTAAGTCGGGAGATAACATCTCCAGTGATGTCGACCGGTCGGTCAAAGTAAAATCGGCCGTTGTGGTAACGACTGATAATGAATTTGACCGCGGCTTCCTTCGTACCAGTGAAGCTGGCCATGAGAGGTGCGTTTGCATAAGCATATATGGTGCTATGCTTAATTTTCTCAGCCTCCTGGGTGATGCGTCGGTCTTCAAATGCCCATTCTTGAATATCCGTCCACAGATTTTGAAACGGACCCTCCTGGACTTTCGCGTTTTGGATTCGTTTTAGTCGCTGGAGTAAGGGTGAGTCTGCTGCCTGAAGTTCTTGGGCCTTAGCCACAGCTCTGGTGCGTTTGGGTGCCATGGTTTCTGACTGAACAGACTGGTCGGAATTCTTACAAGGTTCGCAAATTTCTGTCGACTGGGAGTTCGAATGCTCTATAGGTACGTGGTGTGGTGAATGAACTGTGGAATGTCCATTATTTATAGGCGCGGGTGGGGTGGATTGTCTAACTGGGTGAATTAATGGTGGACTTGACAGTCGAACTGCAACACTCGAGTGCGATTTCATGAATCTAGGGCGGGGCTCGAGGCCATTAATGCGGGATGGGACGCTCCAGGTCGACGGTCGGTGTCGGTGGTGAGAACGGTCGACATGGTCGGTCGATG
>LPNX011185595.1:939276-1103913 GCA_001517045.1 Pseudotsuga menziesii
TAAATGTAGAGGGACCTGACTTCCAGTAAGGCAGAAGAATCTACAGAAGGACCTGACTTTCAGTGAAGCTAAAGGAATTTGAGATGGCAGACAAAAGACATCAGAAGGATAGAAATGAATCAGAATACAAACCAATTTCATCAAGCAGCACACTCATCATACAGAGACATCCAGTAAAGTCTGTAAGAATTTATAGTTTTTATGTTTTAAAAAGTTTCAGAACTCTTTGTTTTTAAGTGATGACATGTTACCAATTATTGTAAAGCTTGACTGCCTATTTTTTTTCCATTATTCTGATAGTCTTTGCTAGTACTCTATTTACCTTCCAGTAGTCTCTACCAGTACTCTATTTACCTTCCATTAGTCTCTGCCAGTACTCTATTTACCTTCCATTAGTCTCTGCCAGTACTTCATTTTTCCATCCTAGGGGTCAAGATGGTTGTCAGGATCAAACCCAAGGGAAATTTTAAATGGCCAAAAGACTATACTGCATTCTACAGGATATGTATTGCATTCTACAGGCAGAGTTTTATTCTTGGTTTAAAGACAAACAGGGTCTCATTCTCAGCAATAAGTGAAATATTTAGACATAAAGGAATTCCAAAAAGTTTCTTTTATATATGTATTTAGTGCATCAAGCATTAGATAATATATAAGGAAGAAAACAAGGTCATATATATCTTCAGTGCATCTTTTAAAAGGAAAAAGGTTTATTTTAAAAGAAAATCCTTCTTATTACAACCTGTACATTAAAACATTGGGTATACAACAAACTGAAGTATATATTACAGCTCGTGCAATAAACTATTGGGCATATAAAGGATTATAAATCAAAACCTTACCTTTCATTTTTATGAGTAATTGAATGAAGTGGCACGTTTTTGAAATGATGAAAGGAAAATGTGGAATGATGCCCCATGACAGCATGTAAATAAGCTTGATTCCTGCATTATGTATTGATAAACTTGGAAACCACGACTTGGTTATTCTCCTTGAGGCCGAGTCCAATTGTTGTCTCTGCAAAATCGACTACTGTGTGAAGGTAATTGATAGTGAGAAGAGGCCGTGGGTTATAGGAAGTGTAAACACATCAATTGTTGAAGAAATCGCGCAGGAGGAAAGACAGTCAGTGAGAGGGACGCCGTGAATACTCCAATCGCTGTGGAAATCATGCAGGAGGAAGTAAAAATAGTTGCATTAGAGAAGAGGTAAAATTTAAACCCTTTTTCTTTGCTGAATACTCTGCTCAAACCAACAGAAATTTCACAATTTCAGAGTATTGTTGTGGAGATAGGAAGACAAAGGCAGAGTTAAAGGTTGAAAAGTTCCTGTTTTCTATTTATTTTCAAAATGTCATCTAGATTGGAACCAGCAAAGTTTAATTCCACTGATATTCATGAAACTTGCATGGAGATTTTTGAAAGTAAGCAGTGGGTAAACTTCTTTGAAAAATTTAATGGGCATAATGAGTAGGCTAGTCTAGCTTTTGCTGAAACCTTTGATGGAGAAAGAGTCATAGTGGGGAATTTGCATTTTAGACTATCAGAAGACATCCTAGCACAAGTTACTGGTCTGCCACAGCAAGGAGAAAGGTTTTTCAAGACTAAACAGTTTAAAGAGAAAGCATGGATGCCATTTTTGTGCAGGTCAAGAGTAGGGTCAGTCAATTGGAAGAAAGGAATACCAAGAAGCTGGCTGGTTCATCCCTGGGATGAAATTGTTTATGTCATTCAAAAATTTATTACTTTTGAAGGAAGGTTCAGCATTGTTTACCTTTATCACATCAAGCTACTACAACATTTAAAAGGTCAATGTGAGATCAATATGCCCTATTTCTTGCTACAGAGTTTGACTAAGATGGCTAAAGATGTCCAAAGGCATCCAAAAGACAAGATGACAAGCCTTTTTCACTGTGGGCTTATTAAAATCATCATCTAGCATGAGTTACAAAGGCAAAATTTGACATGGTCACGATTTCTAGTTCATAATCAGTTTGAAGAGCAGGAAGATTTGCTTGAAGAAGGTTCAAAGGAAGATGAATTGTTGATGATAACATACCCTGAGGCAACAAGCTCAAAACCACCAAAGGGGAAGAAGAAAAAGAAAGAAGTGTTGCTGATTACTGAGGATGAAGACAACTCTGAGGCGGCAAGTTCAAAACAGCCTCAGAGAAGGATACAAACTAAAAGTGTGAAGAGAAAAGAAAAAGAGTATCAAAAACAAGATCAGATCTTCACCACCTACCATAGAAAGCCAAGAAAGTATAAGCAAGCTCAAATCCAATCAGAATTAGAAGATGAGGAACATATCCAAACCTTGGAGAGTCCAGAAGAAGATCCAGCAGCTGAAAAAGGACAAGATATCCAAGATCCTGATGAGGTGATCAAGCAGACAAAAAGGATCAACCTCTTCTTAGACCAGCAAGAGAAGGAAAAAGAAAAGCAGTTAGGACAGGAATTACCCAAAGGTTCAAGTTCTCTTTTCTCAGAGCAGCAAGCTATGGAAGAGGAAAAATAATATTCAGCACAAGAGCATGAAGAAATGGGGATGGGTACCAATTCTGAGCAGCTTCCAATAAAAATGAAGAAAAAGAAGGCTTCCAAAAACAATAAAGAGATCAAGAGATTGAAACTTGAAATAGAGGAACTTGGGCAAAAGAATGAGAAGCTAAGAGAATTCAACAGGAAGCTGAAGGTTCAGAGGACACGCATCTCTAAACAAGCATACAGATGGTATAAGCAAAGGAAGGTTTATAAGGCTAAGTATGAGATACTGAGGGTCCTCTATGCATCTCAGGCTTCAACAGATGTATCATCACAGAAAGAAGACTAGAAGCAAGATGATCAGCAACAAAATTTTGGTTTTTGAACAGGGTCAAACATTTTTGCCATGGGGACATGCAGCAATTTCCTCTTGGGGGAGATTTTGGGCACCGTTTTGACCTCTTTTTGCCACTTATATATCTTTCATTTCCCTTCATAAAACCTCCATATTGATTAGAAAAGCTTTAAAGTTCACCCATGAACCTTGGTTAAGAGGTATAATGTCATTGGTTTCTAATAAATTGAGTTTTGAGACTTTTTAAGCATTTTAACTAAGATTTTTATTCAGATTACGGGATGTTCTAACTTCCCGTATTATCTCCAAAGTTGAGCATTTGAAGGAAAGCTAGGCAGGAACTGGAAGATAGAGAAAAGATCCTCATTGTCCAAGGATGGATGAACATTCAACAGATAGGTGATGTGGCCTTTACAGATGTCAAGTCAACCTCAGTCAAAGGCGACCACCTGTGCTCCCACTCAGCACCAAAGAAGGGGCAGTTTTGATTTTGTTGAGTTTCACGATTCTGAATGAGGATCTCGATGGCTATGTTCATTAATTAGTTTGAAAGATTATAGCATTTCCAATTTTCTTTTGAATTTGTATAAGTACTTCACAAAACAATGAAGAATTATCACGATTTGGGAGAAACGTATATTGTTTCTAAACTGCGTGGTTTCATTACTGTGTAATCAATTTGATGGCGAATACATTTAGAGTTTGAGTTCTGTAAATCTTCAATTGGTGTGTGAATGAGGCACTGGAGGGCCCCCATTGTTGAGTTCGCACATTCTTTTACTTGCTGATGTAGCGATTTGGGTGATTGCAGCGATTTCATTTGATGCAAGTTATTTAAATCGTGCCATTGGTATGTGTTAATCCCTGTAGTATCTAGTTTATTTTTGTAGAACGAATTCAGCTAGTTTTTAATCAATTTCATAAAAAGCTCTGTTATCTTGTTTAATGGTTCAAGCTATTATTCCATCATGTTGCATATCACTTGCATTGTTTGATAAACTATGTTCTTTTACTGGTTAAATACTGAAGGCATTGATGCTTCAGACCATGATTTCTGTATACTATATATTGTTGTTTATTCAATGGTGAAGTGGTAAAGGACAATTATAAATTATGAACACTGTCTTGTAAGGGAATTTAATTAATAATTGTTCATTCAGCGCTGGATTATTAGGCAGAGCCTTGTAGTTTGTATGTTAGGGTTAAAATTGTTGTTTAAATGCTTTTACTATCTCAGTTCTTTCACCAAAAGATTGCTTCCATAAATAGATTGTTGTATACTTGAAAATAAACAAATGAAGTTATCCTTGTAAAAGTATTTTTGTATCTTTAAGTTACAGTATTTTTCATCTGACAGTAGATTCAATTCACAGATAATTAAATTATCCAAGCAAGTCTGGCTCTAAGTCCTAAAACTTGGATATGCCTCTAAGCTTACTGACCCGGATTGATATAAATTTAAGGTCTGATTCACATTGGTAGATCAGAGCCCAACAGCTTGCATGCATGATCCCTTTCCAACACCATTCACGGATGCAGTTCTTGAGGGAGTAGGTGTTATAGCTGATTTCACCACTCTAGGTGAATCACACTTTGTATGGCCTTCCCCTGTCCCGCTGCAGAATCCTTAGACCCCTTGGACTATTTTTTGTCCTTTTATGTTTTCCTTACCATCCTTAAAAACATGTGAAAAATGATACACATGAATTTTAAACCTCTAATCGTGTATATACGCGGGTTTGACCACTAAAACCGCGTACATCGAGATGTGTACAAAATCCAAATCCTTTTGGAGTTTTCCTTGACATGGATCTGACTCACATGACTCCTGGCCTTCCATATGCCTTGAGATCGCTTAGATTCAACCTTTCATTACCCCTTTGAAAAGATATATAAGGAACTCCTTGGTACATTGAAGGAATAACAGAGAATTGAGAGCAAAGAAACTATAGTCCATTGTTGCCGGAACTTATGCTTGAGTCTGCATCCCTTTGTCCCTTGGAGCACTTTTGTGTTCTTCCCAAGCTTTCCTTTTGCTTGTGAGCTTGCTATCGAGAGATGGGGGATTGAAGCGGTGGAGGACCAAGTGGGGGATTCAGTTTCTCCGATTCGCAGACTTGCCGACAGAGGTTGTATCTATTGTAATCTCTGATTTATATTAATAGAAATATCTTTTCCTGTCCAATAATGTGTGTTTGAATGAATATTTTATCCATGGGATTATGCCAAATGCTTATACATTATTGATTATATATGCTAGAATATATCTAACACCATGATATATAGAATGCTTGTATTATTTACTTGTTGTTGAGGAAGTAATCTATCAATTCAAGCTGAAGTTGGAAAGCTTAACGGGTCTCTATTTTAACCGTCCGAAATAAGGTACGAGGTCTGATCCTTTAGTATTAGACATTTAATTTCTATTGCATATTGGAAAGGATTGATTTCTGGAGTCAAGCTATCTGTTGTGGTACCCCAAGCCATAGGAATTTCTCTCTGTAATAGAATTCGTGACTCCGATGGGGAGTTCCTAGTAGTTGTCCTTTGGGGGTTTTCTATCGGCATTCAATGACTTTGAATTTCTCTTTCTCTCTTGTTTCTGTGTCGGGTTTGGGGGCATGTTTTCCTGGTAGTGTCTAATTGGTGTGAAGTTTGTCTCAGCTTGTCTGTTTGCCTTGATTTTTATGCACCTTTCTTCCTATACGCGAGTTTTTAACTCAAAGTCACGTATACACGTGGGTTTCTCTTCGATTTTCGCATATACACGTGGGTTTACTGCGAACAATCACGTATGACCTTAGTTTTTCCTTTTAGTGGAAGTTAAATGGTTGATGGGTGAAGTTTAATGATTGATAAGTCTCCTTTGACACTGCCTAAGTCTATTTACACCTCTGTTTCTGACCAAAGACGTTTTTTTAGGCTAATTTTTTTTTTTAAGAAGGTTCTTGTCATGGCATTTTCGATTTTTTGTTTGGGATTAGTGCATTAGATTTATTTTACCTTAGTGCTTTACTTGAGTGCTGTTTGAGTGTGCTTGCAGAGTCTAGGGGTTGTAGAATCATTCTTTTGCTTTTTGTATCTCATTTTATTTCAAAAAATCCAAAAATATTTGCTTATCATCATGCATTGCATTTTGCATTTTGCATTGTACTTGCACTAGATTTGCTTTGGCGTATTAGTTAGGATTTCATATAGGAAAGCTTGCATTCATAATTTGAAGAAAAATTGTGCATTTCACATAGTAGCATACCCTATTTTCATGGACACAATGCATTTGCATTGATTGTTAGGTGTGCATTTTACTTCATGTTGTGTCATAACACCATTAGTTGCACGTCCATATCCCTATTTTGAGTAATAAAGCCAATTAAAATCAACTCCTAATTAAAATGAACTACACTCTTTTCTTTTATAGGGTGAACCAACAAGATTAGGTTTTAGGATCTTGGAATAGTTCATTGTGAGTAAATTCTTCAAGATCACTAAACAACAACATGTATGTGTCTGTCTAGGTGAGTGTGTGAAATCCTTGGTATAACCAGTGTTTCTCGGGATCCTCCTCTCAAAAGGGAGTTAAGCACGAGGTAGTGTAAGCGGTTATTGATTGGGATGACCCCTAGTCATAACTAGGTAGCACCGGAGATATTTCCAAGATTGTATTCATATCTAGGGGCTCTTTCAAGAGTTTTGGGCTTTTCTACCCTGCCCATATGGTCAATCCCGCCTGCGACTGTCTGCCTGAGCATTGATTATATTGAGGTGAACTTAGTGGCCTTACCTAGGATATCAAGGCGGTACTTTGCAGGGGTTATTCTGCAGGTGTCCCGGCTAGGTTGGGGTCGGACAGTACAGTCGCTTTACATGTTGAAGCTGAGGGCCACAATAATTGGTTACGTACCTCCGCTTGTTGTGTATGGGAGTCTCAAGCCTCTCTTAGGCGAGACATACCTGCTTCATTCGGGAGCTCACTTATCCTGCCCTTGATTGCTTGCATTTGGCTTTATATTTTATTAGTGATTGCTTTGTGCATGATAACTTGCCTAGGGTTTGCGTAAATAGTGAGTCTTTTCTATTTTTTTAGTCATTGTGGATTCGGGTACAGATCCTCGCCGTTCTCGTCGTTTAGTAGGACTTCCACCTTCTACATCACCTCCTCCTTTGGGAGAGAGACCTAGATAGTCCAGGTGGACTACTTCGCACATTGATTCACACACCATCGGAGACCATATAGAAGGTATTCCTAAACCGCCTTCTCCCATTCATGTAGACGATGGGGAGTTTACTCCTACTTACGATCCTTCACCCGACTTGGCTGAGTTAGGTCCTATGATTTTTGAGATAGGAACCTTTCACGATAGACCTACTCACTCTAGGTTTGATTCCCCATTGACATGTTACCGATATGGAATGCCAAAGGATGCCGAGACTCATTTGGAACCCACCAGCACTAGTTACGGTAGTTATGGTATGTCTGGTTTTCCCACACATGATTTGGAATTTAATGTCGAATCTGAGTTTGATCCTAACACTATGCCTAGGGGCACTCTCATTCCTTACCATGCGTACAGGTTTGGGAACACTAGTCACATTGCACCTTCCATCCCGGTGGTGGAAGTTACATCACATATTCCTCCTAGGTCTAGGGTTAGTGATCCTATTAGGATACCAGATCCAAGATGAGTGACTATAGGGAATAGTATGTACTTAATCACATAGATCCCTTCATCCTCTGTCCCTAGTTATTCAAATGTTCACCCTCCACCTCATTCATGTGGTCCTTCAGGCCGAAACGTTGCTACGAGTCATGTCCATACTATAGTTACTAGACCAGTTGTGTCTCAACTGCATGTACCACCCGTTGTTTTGGGAGGTCATGCTCATACTTCTAGAGGTCACATTCCTACTTCTGGAGCATATGTTACTACTTACATAGTGTCACATGGGACATCTCATGCGATGACTTATGGACCCTATTATGGGATGCAGTATGGATAGGGTTCTTCACCTTATGGGGGTGAGTATCAAGAACCTGATTATTCTTCAAACTACAGATTTGTAGCTCCTAATAGTTAAGGTCCACCACACTATGGTGCTTCCATGCCACCCTATACAGGTCAAACTGGAGGAGGGAACTATGGCTAAGGCCATGGTGGTACTCAAACCTATATGAATCAGGGAGCGGTCCATCGAACTCATCATCCTGGGCTCCCTTTCCTCGTGACGTTGAACCTTCCTAACTTGTTGAGATTGACGAACGATCCTGTAGCTCATGACCCGGCTTGGCTGGCTGTCCCTACTAAGCTTCCCTCGGACATACCTCAGTTAGAGGGAAAACTAGGAGAGGATCCGAGTGAACACATTACTACGTTTCACCTATGGTGCTCTTCGAATTCCTTACATCAAGACTCAATCTGTTTGAGACTATTTCAACGCACCCTTATAGGGCATGCCGTGAAATGGTATATAGAGTTACCTAGGGGAGATTTCGCTTTGTTCGATGACCTTGCAATGACTTTTCTTAATCACTTCCAGCTACCAGTGCGCTATGACATTGGTACTGAACTCTTGTCGACATTTTGGCAGGATAAAGCCACACATATCTTGGATCATATTCAAGAGTGGCGTAGACGGAAGAGGTTAATTAAAGCCTTTATACCATTGGAATTCCTCCTTGAATGGTTCCTTAAGTCATTATTTCCATATATAGCGAAGGATGTTTCTACATTTGGAGTGCAGAATGAGGAACAAGCAATTTTTAGGGTGCAGGAACTAGACTTGATTTATACTTAGTCCGGTTTGTTATATGAGATTATTCCCAATGCTTCGCATTCTAGTTTTGACCCCAAAGTCAAACCTGGACCACATGCCGATGGCATTGTGGGTTGTGGAAGTGGAATCCTATACATTCAATTGCAAAACAATTTTGTCAATTTTCAATCAACCAATCTACTTCGGGACAAGCTACGGCTTCATCTCAACCCGCCCAAATGGCGAGTGTACTTTCTGTGCAATCGTCGGACCAGAAGGGTAACCAGCAGCCCGGACGAAATAGAAAAAAAGGTAAGAATAATTGTAAGGGTGGGAATAAGAATGAGAATGCTAATAGTAATGACAAGAACAGCCATAATGCTGGGGGGGACAAGCAAGCTAAACGTAAGGTTAAGTTCCCTTGCAAGTTGTGTAAGGACGATCACCTCACTTACTTATGCCCTCGTATTGATGAAGCTTCGAGGTTCTTGGCACAGGGCCCAACTGTGCTAACTAACCCTTTACCACATAATCAAAATATGAACTCGAAGTCCCATGACCAGTCTGGTGCTAATCAAGATCCGTCGGAGGGTAGTGGTCGTGGTTACATTAACATGGTCCGTGCTATGAAAGTTGTGACCCGTGCGAAATATTATGGTTCATCACAACCCAGCCCAGGAAAAGAGCTTGATCCACCAGGGTCCCCTTTGCATATTGAAAAACCTATAGATAAACCTGAAGCTGCACCTCGCATTCCTAAGGGATTCCTTAAGCATTCAGGGCACAATCCTAATGCCCGAGCCACCCATAACTATTCAGTTGTCGAGGATTTGGGCCACACTCCTTGTGCGATGTCTACATTGGAAGTGCTTCAGAGTTGTCCTTCGCAAAGGAAGGCATTGCTTTCTGCCCTTGGTGTGAATGATGATGATTCTTCCTCTGTGATTAAATTTGAAACTGTAGGACTTCAGCCTCTCTTGCCTTACTATGTATCTCTTTTGATTCACATAGAATTTCTTAATATGATCATCAAGCACACTGTGATTGATGAAGGTGCTACCGCTTCTGTGATGTCTTTATCATGTTGGAAGGGTTTAGTTTCCCCTGAGCTGTATAAATCAGCGACCATTTTAACTGCGTTCGATGGGAGATCGTTTAGGCCGCACGGCATCCTTCCTTCCCTTAAATTCCATTTGGGAGGGAAGACCATTGCGATAGAGGGCGAGGTGGTTGATGTGCCCCTTAACTACAATCTCTTGCTGGGTAGGAATTGGATGTACATTATGCAAGCCATTGCTTCTTCCCTATTTCACATTCTATGCTTTCCACATAATTGGAAGATAGTCATGATTGATGAAACGACATTCAAGAATTCATCTGTTACTGCATCGTCGGGAGCTTTGATCCCGATCATCGAGCACTCTCAGCCGGCAACTGGGAGTGTGGGTGTAGGCATGTATCCATCCCTCATGGGAATCTTTAGTTGTTATGCACCAATTCTTATGATAGGTTCTAGTTCCAGTGAGGCTTCGACCTCTATGGGATCGGTGTCTTTTCGTACGAGTCATATGGAAGATCCTTGGATTCTTCCTACACTGAGTACTCCAAGTGAGCCCACCATGACGGATGTGCCACTACCTGCAACTATGATAGCTTATCAAGCTAATCTCGAATGTGTTGTAGAGCCTACTCCTTCCTCTTCACGAACGAAGGAGGAGGACCCTTATGTGCTGCCCGCATGGGCAGTACAGTCTTCTCATTCACATGACTACCTTGATACAGTTTTCCCTTCATATGAAGCGATTATTGAGGCTATGTCGGGAGTTGAGCCACCATGGGAGGAACTCCATCATAGATCTTACTTTCTTCCTGAGCTTGACCGCTTGGAGCGTGAGGAATTTAGGGTGGTTATTAGTGTGAGAGTTGGTAGTCCTATGGTTCCATTAAGTTCTCCTGGTCAGATGGCTGACGAAAACATGGCGAACATATCTTCAATGATTCCTATCAACATCTCTCGCGATCCTGGCAGGATAGAGAATGTCTATATTTGGGTGGAATGTTCCCATGCTGAGATTCTAGAATACACTAAGCTATTTAAATAATTCCATGATATCTTTTCTTGGTCTTATGACAAAATGCCAAGAATCGACCCTCGTATTGTCGAACACGAGATTAAGACTTACCCCAACGCTAATCCTATTCGACAATGTTTGCGTGCGATGAATCCTAGGAAAGCACCCGCGATTAAGGCAAAGATAGAAAAGTTGTTAAAGGCTGGTTTTATCTATCCCGTTCCCTTGACGGAGTGGGTTTCAAACTCCATTCTGATGGATAAGAAGCAAGGAGCGATCCACATATGTATTGATTTCCACGATTTAAATCATGCATGTCCTAAGGACAATTTCCCCACACCATTTATTGATCAGATTTTGGATGAGTGTGCAGGTAGTGAGGTTTTTTCCTTTATGGATGAATTTTTCAAGTATAATCAGATACAAATTAAACCTGAGGACCAACATAAGACTACATTTATTTGTCCTTGGGGAACATTTGCATATTGAAAAATGCCTTTCGGCCTTAAAAATGCCAGAGCTACATTTCAGCGGGCAATGACCTTGATCTTCCAAGATATCAAGTGGATCATCGAAGTATTTTTGGATGACCTTACTGCTCATTCTCGTATGAGAATGTGTCATCCCTATCACTTGAAATTGGTATTCGAAATATGTCGGCACTATTTGGTTAGATTAAATCCTCATAAGTGCATCTTTTGTGTGAATCCAGGTCATTTGTTAGGATTCATCATGTCTAAAGAGGCCATAAGAGTCAAACCTTTGAAGGTTGAGGCAATACTTTAGTTGTCTCCCCCAAAGAATATTCATCATCTTCAATGTTTGCAAGGCATGGAAAACTTCTTACGGAGATTTGTTGTCAACTTTGCCAATTTGACTAGAGGCTTCATGCGTCTATTGAGGAAGAACACCCCCTTTTGTTGGGA
Organism: Pseudotsuga menziesii; assembly: GCA_001517045.1. Taxonomy (NCBI): domain Eukaryota; kingdom Viridiplantae; phylum Streptophyta; class Pinopsida; order Pinales; family Pinaceae; genus Pseudotsuga; species Pseudotsuga menziesii. The sequence continues at coordinate 950,864 of LPNX011185595.1, forward strand.
TGAGCGAGCCCAGGAGTCCTTCGATGCACTCAAGCAAGCCCTAGCATCATCCCCGATGATTAGTCCCCCAGACTATAGCCGTGATTTTCTACTTTATGTGGCCACGTCCATGGAGACGATTGGTATGGTTTTGGTTCAAGAGGATGAGGAGCTCCAAGAGCATGTCATATACTATCTGAGTTGGAACCTTATTGATGCAAAGATTCATTATTCTCATGTTGAGAAGCTTGATTTAGCTATCATACATGTGGTTCAGTGGTTGAGACATTATATTCTCCTTCACCAGACCTTGGTTGTAGCCCATGTCAATCCATTTCAATTCATCCTCACTTGAAGGATGATTGGGGGAAAATATATTAAATGGATTGTCATTCTGCAAGAGTTCGATCTCGAATTTGTTTTGGAAAAATCGAAGAAGTATTTAAATTTTGCAGAGCTTATATCGGATTTCCTGAGTGAGGCCGAGGAGTTGGTTTTTGAAGATACGTTTGTCAACGAACACATCTTCTTAATCTCAACTTTAGACCCATGGTATGGGGATATCATAATATATTTACAAACATTGAAGGTCCCTACTCACCTCTCATGATATGAACGACGATGATTACGTCACGTGTCTAAGAACTACCTCATAGTGGATAACAATTTGTACCACCGTGGGGTAGATTCCATTTTACGACATTGTTTAACTCATGAAGAGGCTGAGGCAATGCTGAATGATTTCCACAGAGGGGCATGTGGTGGTCATTTATCTGGGCTTTCTACAGCTCAAAAGATATTAAGAGCGATTTATTTCTGGTCGTCGATCTTTAAAGATTGTGTTGATGCGGTAAAGAGGTGCCACCCTTGCCAGGTGTTCACACGTAATATGTGCTCGAAACCTGCCCTTTTACATCCCATTATCACAGCTGGTCCCTTCACTAAGTGGGGGCTCGATTTTATGGATTGCAACCCAGCTTCGGCTGGGCGGCACCATCATATTATAGTGGTTGTTTATTACTTCATGAAATGGGTTGAGGCTATGCCTATAGTTAAATCCAATGGTGAGATAGTTTCCCACTTTGTATTCAACCAAATTATTACTCAGTTCGGAATTCCGAAAGAGCTTGTCACTGACCATGGATGGCACTTTCAGAATCGTATGATGGAAGAGTTGGCATCAAAGTTAGGGTACAAGAAAGAGAATTTCTCCTCTTACTACCCTCAGCTGAATGGACAAGTTGAAGCAGTGAATAAATCACTCAAATCCATTCTCCAACGAACCATCGCACAAAGCAAGAATAATTGGCACATCATGTTATATCCTGCTTTGTGGGCATATAGAACCGCTCTTAAGACTGCCACGGGTTTTTCTCCATATCAACTTGTACATGGAGTGGATTCGATATTTTTGGTTGAATGTGAGATTCCTTCTTTGAAGCTAGCTGTAGAACTCTTACTAGACACTTCACCATTGGAGGAGCATTTGGTCCACCTTGAGCAGCTTGATGAGCAGCGTCGAGATGCCTTGGTGGCTCTAGAAGTCAATAAATGTCGCGTAAAGGTCCAATATGATAAGTCTATCCATCCAAGGAGGTTTAGTGACGGAGACTTGGTCCTTTTGTGGGATCAACCGAAAGAACCCTTGGGTGCAAGAAAATTTAATCCCATGTGGCGTGGTCCTTACATGGTCAAATGTGTCTTAGAGAAGGGTGCTTATGAGTTAGTGAATTACGAGGGAACGGCCTTGGAAGAGCCTAGAAATGGGCTCTATCTCAAGAAGTACTATGCATGATTTTCAGCCAAGGCTGGTTATTGTATATTATTGTATAGTTTTGTATAGTTAGGTATTTTTCTTATAGTGATTGGGTTTTTGATTAGTTTCCATTTCTTTTGGAAGATGTCAATGGAATCTTCCACCTACATAGTATTCACGGATGGTGCGAGCCGTCACACTCAACACTCAGCCTCTACTGCTTGGGTGATTTATACTCCTATGGGTCAGGTCCTGTCTTCAGGAGGCATATGTCTGTAGCCATCTTCCAACAATGTTGCTGAATATAGTGTCGTTATTGAGCTTCTACGGGATGTCATTTCACATAGTGTTCTCTCTCTTGAGGTACGTCTTGATTCAGAGTTAGTAGTGTCACAGCTTAATGGTTTGTACCATGTTAGAGATCTGACGTTATTAAGAAGATTCTTTACGTGTGAGATTATTAGAACGACAATTTGACAATATAACATACATACATATTCCAAGAATTAATAATCAAGTTGCTGACTCATATGCTAACTACATGTCAGATTGGCATTTATTTCATTCACAATAAATTCATCACAAACACAATTTTTACATATGTAAATAAATAAACCGATCACCATAAAAATTTTATAAACATCCAAAATGTGGTAATACATAGTGTCATGATACAAAATTGGGGCTCTCGAGTCACCAACATATAATACAAGGTAGTACAAAATGTATACACTCCTAGGTATCTAATCCTATGGAGGAGGAGGAGGGTTGTGATCATGGAAGGTCACTATGGCTCTAGCTAGCCATCAAAATAATCGCACCCATGCTCGTGGTACACCCACCACCTGGTGATGCATAGCCTCAGGCAAGTCCTCGACTTGCACCATGGGAACCCTGTATGTCAACCTCACAAAATTGGTATGAATTCTCTAGAGCATTTGCTCCCCATCCACACCCGTGATGTCATCTCCTCTTCCCCTCCGTCTATGATGAGGGAAGCCTTTCGGCTACCGTGGTCCCACATCTACACACAAATGGTAGATGTCACTATGTATTGTCATGCAAAAATATGTCTTTTTATTCCATATAATCAAAAAACACAAAAAATTAAATAACTCAAAAATTAAAAAAGGGAGGGTTGAGATTCATTACCTATATTGCCATATGCCGATCCTGGTGGTAGCAGCATGTCCGGGTCCCCCCAAAAATCTATCCCTGCATAGGGGTAGTCATCGATGGCAACTATCTATCATCACCACCATGGAAAGAAGTCAGCTGGATAGGGGTTGGCCACCCTACCACCCCCCATTCTGCGCATAGCATCTACCCAACTCCATTGGGCTGGATCTCGAACCCCATGAAGAGGAATGTCCACTCTGGGGCTCAACCCTAGAACATGCTCAATATACTGTTGAACCCAAAGTTTCACACTCTGCCTACCTTACACTCACTGAGCTGATGTTTCATATTGCTCAGTAGTGTAGTGTTCCAGTCATAAATCATGGGTCTCATGCACTCCACTGCATAGAACATCAGAGGCCGCGAGGCCTGGTGGAGTGATGCCAAGCCTGTTATCATACCCAATGTCAATAGTATGGCCTTTAGGCCCAGCACCTATATAGTGTTGGTAGGGACCTGACTCCCCACCTTCTCTGTGTTTGGATAGTAGTACACCTCAATGTACTCGTCGATAGTCAGGCCACCTCCTGGCCCAGCACGAGACCGAAGGTTCACTACCTCCCCCCGTCAAGAAATCCCAGTAATGAAGTATATGTCCTCCACCTCTATAGTGAGGGAAATCCCATTTATCTGGAAGGACTCAGAGTCTGGATCCCAATAATCCACCAGCATCTGCAATAGTCTTGGTTTGGCCCTCAAGCCACCAAGACACCAAAACTTATAGAGTCCACATGCACGTAGAGATTGTTGAGCCATTATATCATCCTTTACTGCTTCATATACCTCACCATGTTCATGCTCTCTCCACTCTAGGACCATCCTGCACAAGAAATTGCAAAATTTCCCATTAGATTATTGAAAAAACCTTATGCGCGGCCTCATATGCGACTGTTTTCAAAACAGCCACGTATGTACGCGGGTATGGGGCACTTTCTGCGTATATCCAGCCCTATACACGGAAAAACCATTGATTTCCATGTGGACCATAGCGCCCTTTTTAGTTTGGCCTAGAAAGCTTAATTGACCATGGAATTTGATAAAAATTGCATTGAAATGGAAGAGAAGAGCATGGGTAAATACCTGGAAGAAATGGTAGTGGATTTTGCCGGCTGGATCTCCTAGAATTCGCTGTTGAAAATCTGAGCTCAAATGGGTAAAAGTTTCAAATGTTTTATAATATTTTGAATTGTTTACAATTTATAGAAAATTTTCAAATATTTGAAAATTTTTACCCCCTTTCCTATAGTTTTGACAATTTCTAACCATTTTGGACCGTTTTTGACATAATTCATGATGTAGAGGACCTTTTTCAGTGTCGTTTCAATCGTTGGATTGACCCGTTCGTTCCGATCTCAGGTATCGTGTCTAAACTGACATATATGTTAGGTTTCATCACTGTTTGCATTTTGCATGACCTTATGACCATCTCATCATGACCTTAGGTACGAACCCACTCTACTATGTCACGGAACCTTCTTGTTGTTTTAGAAGTGACATGATATGAGTGGTAGAGCTTCACCTTACATGGGTACCCTAGTTAGCGCCTTATTTTCATTTGGTTCCCATGCTGACATTTTCTCCTTTAGGGTGTGGGAGTCCATTGTATAGTACTACCATGACATTTCACAAGAGCCTCATACTCCTCTTGATCTTTTGCCGGCCTATTTCCCTCAGGACTCCCTCATGTCAAGTTGTGAATGCATTATCATGATCTTTTCCTGCCTTATTGAGCTTTATGCCGGCTCCCCTGACATTGCATTTCAACCATATAGCCCGAGCTTGTCTCATGTCTAGCCATGCAGAGCCATTTTTTATATCCTTCGCAGCTTGTTTCCCTTTTTACCGGGAGGGGATTTTCCTCTGAGTGTCAATATCCTACACATGTGTCCTTGCATTGAGAATAGGTATGTTCCACTGCTTGGAACTAGTTTGTTTTCCCTTATGACACTCGTCTCCTCCTAGTCTATAACTATAAAGCCATTTTATTCTTTTTCAATCTTTTTAAATAATTGAAAAAAAAAACAAAAAAACAAAAAGCCAGACAAGGAAAGATGTTATCTTTGGTAGCTGTCGAGTCATGTCGCCTTCGAACAGAGCACTGTATATCACATCCATTGCTTGGGTTTATAGTTTGACTTTAGGATTTGTACTCGTTTATGTAATTTTATCTCCATCGACTAGTTAAGCTTCCAGTCCCCATGGAGCCTTTGTTGATGCCTCCTGTGTCGCAAATATGTCCCAGTTTGTATATCAAGTCTATGTTGCCTTTATTCAGTCACCATATGCTGTTATGCTCTTGTTCGAAGGAAGTTGAAGCCTGAGTTGGCCATTACTCAGTTATCTTGACTTTGCATGTTGGCCATTCCCGGTACAGTTACTGGTTCGTGCACCTTATGATCGAGTTCTTCCACATTATACAGCTTTGCTGAGTACCTCATGTTGGATGATGGGGGATGCCTTAATGCCCTCCTTCCAGCGGATTTCATCCCATCGACTTCAGATCATTTATTCTGGGATTGGAATCTATAGTCATTTTGAGTGCCTTGAGACTTGCAGTCATCAGTGGCAAGTTCTCTCGCCATCGACAGTCTTTGGGAATACATCAATGTCCCCTAATCGATGGATCCTCTCAAGTGTTCAACCTCAACACATTTATTCACACTTGTTAGTTTACACTCTAGTACCTTGATTCCCATTTTCATTATCGGTGGGTGATCTCACGTCTGTTAACGGTATACATTAATGACCGATAATCAGACGATGGACTACTATGTTCGACCTCGACACCTCTATTCACATAGTAGGACATGTACTCATAGTGTTTTGTGTACAATACTTTCCAGATTGGTGGTATCTCTTATATGCTACCCATTTGATCATGCCAGTGTTCATGATATTTCAGCTCTCGTGACTTGATTCCAGTATATGTCAGACATTTCCAGCCACTATGGAGATCTTGATCTGTTATATATCTTTAGTCATTATGGAGATCATGGTCCTTTGTATATCTTCATCATGGAGATTCTGATCTATGTATATTGTACGTGGTGATGACCACTTATGTGATATCTTGTATCACGCCTATTCATGGCCATTGTACTCTTATGTATCAGGGACTGCTATATGTATTTGCAGTTATGTGCAGAGTTGTATTATTGTACTATGCTGATTGGGTGGTTGGTCTTCCATTTGGGATCCTTCATCACTCCACTTCTGGGATGGAATTATAATGTATTTCGGCCATCGTATGATCCCTCTGACCTCACACATTAGGGGGCATTTGTTATAGCTGATTTCACCACTCCAGGTGAATCACACTTTGTATGGCCTTCCCCTGTCCCGCTACAGAATCCTTAGACCCCTTGGACCATTTTTTGTCCTTTGATGTTTTCCTAACCATCCCTAAAAACATGTGAAAAATGATACACGTAACTTTTAAACTTCTAATCGCGTATATACATAGGTTTGACCACTAAAACCACGTACATCGGGATGTGTACAAAATCCAAATCCTTTTGGATTTTTCCTTGACATGGATCTGACTCACTTGACTCCTGGCCTTCCATATGCCTTGAGATCACTTGGATTCAACCTTTCATTATCCCTTTGAAAAGCTATGTAAGGAACTCCTTGGTACATTGAAGGCATAAGAGAGAATTGAGAGCAAAGAAACTATAATCCATTGTTGCCGAAACCTATGCTTGAGTCTGCATCCCTTTGTCCCTTGGAGCACTTTTGTGTTCTTCCCAAGCTTGCCTTTTTCTTGTGATCTTGCTATCGAGAGATGAAGGATTGAAGTGGTGGAGGCCCAAGTGGGGGATTCAGTTTCTTCGATTCGCAGACTTGCCGACATGGGTTGTATCTATTGTAATCTCTAATTTATATTAATAGAAATATCTTTTCCTGTCCAATAATGTGTGTTTGAATGAATATTTTATCCATGGGATTATGCCAAATGCTTATACATTATTGATTATATATGCTAGAATATATCTAACACCATGATATATAGAATGCTTGTATTGTTTACTTGTTGTTGAGGAAGTAATATATCAATTCAAGCTGAAGTTGGAAAGCTCAACGGGGATCTACTTCAACCGTCCAGAATAAGGTACGAGGTATGATCCTTTAGTGTTAGAAATTTAATTTCTATTGCATATTGGAAAGGATTGATTTCTGGAGTCAAGCTATCTATTGTGGTACCCCAAGCCATAGGAATTTCTCTCCATAACAGTAGGCGGTCAAGAAATGTACACTTTTACCGATGTATTTTCTAATTATCACCAGATAAGAATTGCAAAGGAATACCACCACAAAACCACATGTGTCATGGTTTCTTTCAATATACAGTGATGCCATTTGGGTTGAAGAATGCACCTACGGTATTCTCTGTCCATAGATCAATTTTTTCCCTAGCTCCTTGTATTGAGCAATTACTTTACTTTACTTGATGTAATAGGTGACCTATGGTCTTAGTTACCAGGGCCCACAGATTATCCAAGTTAGCATTCAGGGGGGGTTTAGGATTATTAATCCTCCCTTGTCCAATTTATTCATATGTCTAAATCAGGAGTCATGTCTAAATCGGGAGTCCACCCAGTCTATTTTTAGTCACTAGCACCATTAGGTCCACTTGGCCTAATTGGAGCACATGTTCTAGTTACTAAAGTGTGGGGAACACTAATTGAGGCCTACTTCCACTGATTATACTTGCATGCATCAATTTAGGAGCCTCCTAGACCAATCCCTACAATTTAGGAGCCACTGGGAGTGCCAATACCAACCAAGATCAGTTGAGTTGAGTTGGTGACTAGTCAAGCTGAGTTAGGAGTCAATTATATTCAGTTCTAGTCATCTACATTCCATTAGCACTAGGTTTGCATGGATGCATGTAGGAGAGGTGCATTTCTCACCTACCATAGTCATTTAGCCTCATTCAACACTGCAGTAGACACTTGAGTTGTGTTTTAGAACTTCGTTGAACTCCGGTAATGGCTTAGACAAGGTCAGTTAACTATTGAGTCCTCCTACAGTGATTTAGACAAGGTCTTAGTTACCTACATTCAAGTAGAGTCTAATCAATTCAAATTTCCCATGTGGATTCGAATTGCATGTGGCTATTTAATCCATTGTATTTCATTGTAATAATTATCTAATTACTCTTTGATTAATGAAAAGCATTCACGGCTGCAAGCCAATTTTGAACTATTTCATTCTTCAATAACTAAGTAAATTGTGTGATCTATCCTGTGAGTTGCATGTTTGTCCACAGATCATGTTGAATCCATGAACAGAAAACCATGAGTGGTAAAAACAGCCCCAAGTGTTAGGAGCAAGTGTCCAAGCGGATGCAGAAAATATGCCTCTTTACTAGTTCTGTGAAGAGTTGAGTATGTGACCAAAGGTAGAGAATCCCTGCGACTGTTGAGAGTGAATGCTTGAGCTCCATAGTCTGATATAGCTTCTGAAATAGCTAATGAATCACAAAATAAAATATCAACAACCTCACAAGAGGAAACTAACACCAAATCCCCAGCAACAATTTTGAGGAAGAATTGTGGTACTTGATTTTTCACACCGGAATTGGTGAGAGAAGCTACAAGCATGACTAAAAGCTCTTGGATTTTAAAATATTAACCAAATAATATTAGATCATAAAGTAAATCAGATCTGAATAGGTTCACAACAGATCCAAAACTATGAAATCAAATCAAATTCCCTACAGCAGTTTTGTAGGAGACTTGCGGTACTTGTTTCTTCACATCGTTGATGAGAACAGCTACAAGCAATACTGAAAGATTATGAATTTTTGAATATTAAACCAAGAAATATCATATCATATCCAATAAGGTTAATATCATATCCAAATAAATGGTCAACCGAGACAATGGATGCACAACTTTCTTCTTCTTCAAAATTCTGAATTTTGGTGCATGCAATCCTGCAGGAATTTGCTGGAAGATCTAGATCATGGGGAGCGAATGGATCACTCTATTAATCTGATATTTATTCCAAAATATCTAAGGTATTACATATTTTCACACCAGAAGCAACATTAGAGGGAGAAAAATCAAATTTCTCCTCACTTTTGGAAGCAATTACTAGCAAATTTTGCACAGAATTCAAAGGAAAATCACTAGTGAATGTTTGCATGGAAGTGCAGCAGTGTTTTTATTCAATATCAGAGATTCAAATTTATTATTCTATTTCATACATATGAGGATATGAGATATCAGAGATCTCATGGACTTTCGGAGCATCAGGAGAAGGAGTCACTGCAAGGAGACTATCTTCAATTCGAATTGACTGTGTAGAAGATTCTGCTTCTTCTTCATTTTGAACAACTTCCTCAGAGAGAGTGGAGGCCAATATTTTTGTATCAAGGATGCTTATGGTTCTAGATGTGCTGTCCAAAGTGCTATTATGATCCTCATCAATCATTCCAAAGGTTCTATCCAATATTTTCCAGAGATCCTTTAGGTTTTTAACAGATCTTTTGAGGTAGCGCATGCTAGGAGAAACGACCATATACATTGTTCCATAAGCTACATCACATTCATTTAGCCAGCCATCCTTTCTCTCAAAGGACTCTTCACCAAGTCCAATAGACACCTCATAGATATGTTGTCTCTTCATAAATGCAATCATCTTCATCTTCCATTCTGAATAGTTTGTAAATAGGGTGAGAAGAGGAACTGATGAATCCAGAATTGATGAAGCCATTCGAAGTTGTACCTGCAAAAACACAAAAGGGGCACCGTAAGGTTGACAAACTGTACATTTTAGGTTTTTATCACACCCATCATAATTGATCAAGCAATCTTGATCAACAATTTCTTAAGTTGGGGTATTAAGTGGTAAATCTTCTGCTTCTGGTGCAAAGCTGGAAGGAGCAATTTTGCTCAAAAATGATCCAATAGGAGATTTGAGGAGGAGAAGTGCCTTTTCCGTCGAGGCTCTGACACCATATTAAATTGAGCACATAGATCTATGGACAAACACATAACTCACATGATAAATCACATAATTTACTCAGTTATTGAAGAATGAAACAGTGCACAAATGGCTTGCAACTATGAATGTTTTTCATTAATCAAAGAGTAATTAGATCATTATTACAATGAAGTACAATGTCTTAAATAGCCACATGAAATTCAAATCCACATGAGGAAATTTGAATTGATTAGACTCTACCTGACTATAGGTAAATAAGACCTTGTCTAAATCACTATCGGAGGACTCAATAGTTAACTGACCTTGTCTAAATTATTACTGGAGTTCAATGGAGTTCTAAAACACAACTCAAGTGTCTAATTCAGTGTTGACTGAGGCTAACTGACTGTGGTATGTGAGAAATGCACCTCTCCTACATGCAGCCATGCAAACCTAGAACTAACTAAATGTAGAGGACTAGAACTGAATGTAACTGACTCCTAACTCAACTTGATTAGTCACCAACTAAACTCAACTGACCTTGGTTGGTATTGGCACTCCCAGTGTATCCTAAATTGTAGGGATTGGTCTAGGAGGCTCCTAAATTGATGCATGCAAGTGCAATCAGTGGTATTAGGACTCAATTAGTGTTCCCCACACTTTAGTAACTGGAACATGTGCCCCAATTAGGCCAAGTGGACCCAATGGTGCTAGTGACTAAAAATAGACTGGGTGGACTCTCAATTTAGACATGAATCCTGATTTAGACATATGACCAAATTGGACAAGGGTGGATTAATAATCCTAACAGTGCAATATTAATATTCCAGATACTAAAGGAAGTCGGGATGTAGTGGAACTAGATGTGCCAACGGATCCAATGACTCAACCACTGAAGATTAAGAAATTTAACATTGGGACGGAATAAAATCCGAAATTTGCAAATATTGGGGACTACTGGGACAAGGAGACCATGGAAAAAATCACAAATATATTGCATGAGTTTCAAGATTTGTTCCAAAAAAAATTCTTAGAAATGAATGGGATATTGGGTGACCTAGGGGAAATGAAAATCCTGTTAAAACTATATGCAAAACCAGTGCAAAAGAGACCATATCGCTTGAATACATGATATAAAGAACGAGTCAAGGCTGAACTTGATCGGATGCTAGATGCGGGGATTATTGAGCTTGTTGAAGAATCAGAATGGATAAGCCCTATGGTATTCCAAGATAAGAAAACTAGCGAGGTACAAATCTGTGTTGATTTAAGAAAGTTGAACGATGCTTGCATGCATGATCCCTTTCCGACAGCATTCATGGATGTAGTTCTTGAGGGAGTAGGAGGTCAAGAAATGTACTATTTTACCAATGTATTTTCTGATTATCACCAGATAAGAATTGCAAAGGAATACCGCCACAAAACCACATGTGTCACCGAATGGGGTTTCTTTCAATACACAGTGATGCCCTTTGGGTTGAAGAATGCACCTACGGTATTATCTCAGGTTGTTGTCGCTTCATTTGAATATTTTATTTAGAAATTTCTACAAGTATATATGGATGATTGTATAGTATACGAGTATACGAGCTGATTAAAGATCACTTGGAAAACCTGTGCTTGATGTTGGAAATGTGTCAACAACATTAGATCGCATTGAATTCAAATAAGTCCATCTTCTGTGCACCATTTGGGATACTGTTGGGTCATATTTTTTGTAACCAGGGGATTTTGGTTGATCCAACAAAGATTGCGCTCATTCTGAACCTGCCACCACCTACAAATATGAAGATGATTTGTGCAACGCTAGGTACTATCGCATGTTTATCCACGGTTATGCTGCTATTACTACCCCTATGGAGAAACTATTAAAGAAGGATGTCGCATCCGTATGGAGCCAAGAGTGTCCAAGCAGCTTCGACACATTGAAGTCCAATATGGCTTCAACACCCATACTTTTGTTCCTCAATTGGAATAAGGAGTTCCATGCCCATGTCGATGCCTTGTCTATTGCACTGGGAGTGGTACTCACGCAACCAGGAGAAGGAGATCTGGATCACCCAATTTCCTTTGCTAGTAGGAAGTTATCCTTTACCGAGAATAATTAAATGACCACAGAAAGAGAGGGGTTGGGGATGGTATATGTGCTATAGAAGTTCAAGAATTATCTCTTGGGGAGTCACTTCAAAATGTTCACTGACCATTCAGATTTGAAATATCTAGTTAATAAGCCTGTGTTAGGGGGGAAGATATATCACTGGCTACTTCTCTTTCAGGAGTTTGATTTCAAAATAATCGTGAAGCCAAGACGCCTGAATGTTGGTCCTGATAATTTGTCTCACATTGAACCATGTGAAGAGCTCACCAATATTGACGATGGATTTCCAAATGTGGAGTTGTTTCGAGTTGATATCGCAGATGACCATTATGCTTTGATCATTTATTTTTTAGCAACTGGAGTTGTGCGAAAGGAAATGTCGACTAGTCAAAAGAAGCAATTGGTAGTGAAGGCTTCAGATTTCCAGTTAATTGTTGGGAACTTATACAAAATTAGACCCAAATAGATCCCACAACGGTGTGTTCTACCTCATGAACAAGGGAAAATTATGGCAGAAGCACATGCAGGAGTTGCGGGTGGAAATTATGGAGGATGGGAGACTACACGTACGGTTTTGTGCATTGGGATATGGTGTCCTACTTTACAAAATGATGCAGTAGACTATGGGTAGATATTTGACATCTGTCAACATGTTGAGAAGCCATCACAATGGGAGGAAATGCCGCTTGTAACACAGGTAAATTTACAACCTTTTGATAAATGGGCTATAGACTTTGTGGGTCCTATAAACCCACCAGGGAAGAGAATGGGTGCACGGTACATAATTACTATGACTGACTATTTGACAAGGTGGGTGGAGGCCGCACCAGTTGTGGATTGCACCACTGCAACAATAGAAAAGTTCATATTTGAAAATATTGTGACACAGTTTGGATGCCCTAGGATATTGATGAGCAACCAGGGAAGTCACTTTATCAACCTCACAGTAAAAGCACTAACAGGGGAATTTCAAGTGCAACATAAGAAAAGTACCCCATATCATCCACAGGAAAATGGCACCATAGAAGCCTTCAACAAAATATTGGAAACCACACTGACAAAGGTATGTAATTCTAATCATGATGACTAGGATTTAAAGATTCCTGTAGTTCTGTGGGCATATCGCACCACTTGCGAGAGGCTGATGTGGAAGACATTGTTCAAATTAGTATATGGGAAAGAGGAATTCATGCCTATGGAGTACATTGTTCCTAGTCTGTGCATTAAAGTTAGTCATTGAAGGAAGCTCCGCTACGTAAGGAAGCAGTTGTCGAAGGGGCAATGCAAGCTTCCCTTGATACGGGGCATCCTATGAGTGCAAATGTTGTCTCGGCAGAAATTGATGAACAAGCTGTGAGTATGCGGGTTAGTTTGGATGAGATAGAATTCTTTGGTGAATTCATCCTTGTCTATATTTCTCCCAGTCGGTCTAAGGTGTCAACTAAGAAACCCATGAGGAATCTGGGTGGGATCAAAATTACCACCCCACTTGACTAAGTCTACAAGAACAGGGAACTGGGTCACCTTCAGGCAATGCGGGATGAGCCCGAAAGGACCAAGTGGGTACAAGAGGGATGAACCTGAATGAAAGGAAGGAGCAAGTAGGCATATGCAAGGCTACAGATTTGGCCGCTAGACACTTCTTAAAAGGCGACAACAAATGGAGAATGATGTAGTATTCACAGAAGCCATAACATGATGGAATTGCAAGTTACACGAGTCCAGAAGTTTGCTAAGATCTGATACAGTTGATGTCGAAGGAATCATTTTTGGCTAACTGCGAGTCGGCATATCTGGAAACAGTTGCACACTGATGCATATGTGATAGTTTCTGCTCTTCAGGATAGTGAAAGACACCATGTCCAGCTGACGTGGCTCGAGGACGAGCCACAAGACTGTGTTGGGGGCCTGTTGGAAAGGGGTTGGATATAGGTGAGTTTCACAACATCTAGGATGATGCACATACTCACGAGGCACTATCCAAGGAAACGATAGTGTGACAGGCGGAAAATAGTCCACTTTTTATGTCATTTTTGTATTCATTGACCATTTCTTTGGAATATTGGTCCTTAGTGCTTAAATTAGTTAGAAGTTTTTAGGAGTTAGTTAGAAGTGGACCTTGAATGTAAAGGTGCAGTCCTATATATAGAGTTAGAAGTGGACCTTGAATGTAAAGGTGCAATCCTATATATAGAGTTAGAATTGCAAATGTAAGATATACATCAGGGAGAGACATCAGATAGAGATATTTTGATTAGTGAATCTGTGAGGGACTGAATCTTGCGTTATTTTGTGGGTTGATCATTCTATGGATATGGATAAATACTGTATGTTTGGATATATTGTGTATAAGTAAGATGAAATGAAGGATGTTGATCTGAATTTCTATTGTCTTTCATGCCTTTTTTCTGTTCTTATGTGCTGCGATATCAATGATGGATGTTTTATGGATCTGCTTTATGAATGAATAATATGATATTGTTGTGATGAATAAGTAAATGATGTGATCTGTTCATATCTGTGGTTATACCAATAGATCTGTGATGGATGCTGCAATATCTGATGAATAGCTCTGATAGATCTGATAATCATGTTGATAAATCATTGATTCCTCGATCCTCCTCCTTACTGTCGAAAACTTGGTTCTGACGTCTCTGCCTCGAATATCTCAGGTGAGACTTCATTCACTCTATGGGTGTTGTCAGGCAAGGTAAAACCTATCTGGGCCAGTGCTCAGGGAGATCGAATTGGCTGGGCATCGATAGAGCGAGAATCCCTATCGACGAGGCTTTGCTGGTGGGTTTTGGCAAACACTAACCAAAACCACCGAATATAAATTGAATATTTCATCTACAACATTTGTAAAGGCATCATTATGAGGCTTTGTTTGCATCGAGGATGGTTCTTGGGCCCTTGGATATTGTCCAAGGAGGAAAAATAATATTCTAGGTTGTAAAATAATATTTTATTGTTTGAGGACCATGTAGTCTTTGGTTTGCAATTGTTGTATGGACATAATTGGAGGAACAACAAAATTGGAAGACTATAAATATGATTTTAGTACTCATATACCATACATACTGTCCAAAAAAACAACACTACCCCATTAGAAAGGGTAGGGTGTGGTTTATAGTGATGGATTAATGAAAACCAAATAATAAAGGGTATGGGATCCAAATGATGTTCCCCGTCCTTTTTTTGCTTAGTAATTTTAAAATTTGAATTGAAAAATTTATTCCTTGCTTGGAAAACTCTTCTTTGCCCTCTCTAAAAACAAGGCAAAGTTGATTTTACTAAAAATAAACCAATATTTAAACCCCACATAAACATAATAACGATATTTAAAAGCCATCATTTTCTAATGACAACACCAATATTAAAACCCATGAGAAAGGGTAGGGTATGGTTTATAGTGATGTATTAATGAAAACCAAATAATAAAGGGTATGGGATCCAAAGGATGGTCCCCATCCTCTTTGTGCTCAGTCATTTTAAAATTTGAATTGAACAATTTAATCCTTGCTAGAAAAACTTTTCTTTCCCTCTCTAAAAAAGGGTAAAGTTGATTTTGCTAAAATTCAAACAATATTTAAACCCCATATAAACATAATAACCATGTTTAAAATCCATCACTTTCTAATAACAACACCAATATTAAAACCCACACAAATAAAAAGATCTCGTTAAAATCAATCCATTGGAAATGTGATAAATTGTGTTTTCTTTTTTTGAAATTAATATTTGTATGTTTTCAAAATGTGATAAATTGTGTTTCCTTTTTTTGAAATTAATATTTTTATGTTTTGAAAATGTGATAAATTGTGTTTCCTTTTTTTGAAATTAATATTTTTAAGTTTTCAAAATGTGAAAAAACATGTTTTCCCTCCTTTTTGGGGTTTTTTTTGGAATCAATAGAAATGTGTTTTCCCTCCTTTTGTTTTTTTAAGAATCAATATTTTAAGGTTTTTGGTTCTTCTTGTTTTTGTACAGAGGGAGGGTTTTAGGCATAGAATTTTTCATTCATGGTTCATTCGTCAGCCTTATCTTCCAAGTAGATGAAATGAAAGGATAATGGAATCCACTACAGGTGAGTCACATGGTCATATCCTATCGTTTGTGCATCGAATATTTTCTGCAATGCATAAAATGACATTGACCAAACTCATGTTTATATTTCGTGGATTGCTTGAGTTTATGTAGGAAATCACAAATATGGAGGTGCAAACAAAATCTATTCCAAACAATGAAGATAGCATGGCGACATAATCATTTTATTCCTTTTGCTTGGCATTTAAATTAAGGTACGTTTCCATACTTTTGAAAGGTATTAGTGTAGGAAAATTATGTGTAGATATATTAGGGGTTCCTATAAACCATTTGGTCATTTAAGAAACCTCAGTCACTATGGAAAATATCAAACCTTGCACTAGTTACAGGAATTCTATTCCTGTAATTTGGTGCAGGAAATAATGTACCTTGGATAGCTTATGGAATTCAAATAAAGATTGGAATGGAAATACCTTGTGCTCCATGCTTCATGAGTTTGTTGATCCTAGATTTGTTACCATTTTCGGTAGATAAAATACTCATTTAACCATATATTTTATTATCTTTTGTATATTTTATGGCACGCATATCATTATTCAACCTCAGGTATGAGTGTTTTTAAGGTTTATATGAAATTATTTTATTATTATCATTTTTATGGTTTAATCAATTAAAAATAACATTATTAAAGCATATTTGATGTATTAATTGGTTTGTATAATCGTTTGTAGGTTTTATAATCTTTTTGGGCCAAGTTAATACGCAAAATGCATTCATCTCACTTTTCGCATAGCATGTCCATCTCGTCATTCATCCCGTTGCGTGAAAATCGCTGGTGGTTTTCCAGATGTCGAAAGGTGTTGCTGTAGACTCCAGTCCTGAGGCATGCCAGCAGATAGAAATTATTTCTCCCTAGATTGACGCCCAATGTATCCATCTCACTTCCCAGCCTTCCATTCAACACTCTGTCCAGATCGCCCATTAGACTGCGCGCTATTGAGAATTAATTTTGGCCATTTAAAACATGAAATAGCTACAAACGTTCTGTTATCCATGCATCTCGGTGATGAAGTTGTGTTCTAGACTGTTCACCAGCCTGCGTTCTCCTTCACTCACCACCACTTCAACCATCCATGTGTTGGACTATTGCATTCAACCCAAGATCTAGAAGATGCGCCACTACGCTCTCCTCTGTTTGCCATCAATCACCTGCTATGCTCAGAAAGGAACTCGTGTGCCACCTCTGCAGATCATTCATGCTGAAGAAAATCCTGTATGCCACCGTTGAAGCCTGTTCACGCTGAAGAAGGAGGATGCCTTTGCATTGGCATGTGGTCAATTAAACGCTTTAAAGATCAGCTAAATTTAGAGAGCATTCAACCTCTAAAGGGTCGACTTACTCACCCCTGTAAATAATTATATAAAAGTAGCTTCTGTGAGAGAGCTCATCTAGCTAGAAAATCAGTTAGTTAGTAGAGTTAGGAGAAGAGTTCTTGTTGTAATTTACTCTTGAACTTTGTATTTATGTTCCACCATCTGAATAAAGAGTTGTATGCATTTATGTTGAAGATTGAGTTTAAGTAGAAGTTAGCCAGGTATCACCACTGATTGTTGAGAGGGCCCCTCATCAACCAAAGGTTCATTTTCTTTGTTTAGCTTAGTTTCTTTTCTGTTTTAGCTAGTCTAGTTTAATTTCTAGTTTGTTTCCATTAGATTATAGTAAATGCTATTTTATTTATTTTCTGTAACACATTAACTTAGTTTTATTTCAAAGTTAATTAGTTAGATGGGCTCATAGCTTGCTTTCAGTTATTTTCTTTTAGTCATTTTGTTTCCAGTTATTTTCATTTCCAGCATTACTTTCAGTCTTTGTTTTCAAGAATATAGAATAAGTTGTTTTCATGAATTTAGAACAGATTCAATTCTGTTATTTCCTTTCTTGTTCTAAATTTATGCAAGTTAATTTCTAGTTTATTTATTATTTTAATATGCAAATTATTCCTTTTGTTCATGAATTAGTTTAAGGTTAATTTGTTGTTAAATAGGTTTATTTACTGTTCCAATGGATTAGAATTACATCTGCCTGGCTTCAGCTGAAGATTAGTTCGTTTAGGTTAGTTTTTACAATTTTTACTGTCCATCCTATCATTCGAACAGCCTGTTCAGTCTGTTATTCAGCCACCCTTTCAGACCCACAGTTCAGTCTGTCATTCCACCCTTAGTTTTATTTTTTTTGTGTTTTTTTGTATTTTAAGATTTTTTCAGTTCTGTTTTACTGATGCTTGAATTATGCTTTGTCTATAATAGTTAAATAATAGTTTTATTTAACATTTAAGTTAAATTTTAATTGTTTTAAATTATTTATTGAAGTTTTATCATTTTCCTTACTTCTTTTACTTTGAACATAGTTTAAGTTATTCTTAAGTTTTGTTTCTGATTTTGTCTTATGGTTGTATGGTTTTGTGTCTATTCCTTTTGAATTGATTTATTTGTTTGCATGCAAGATTGAGTGTTTTCCTTAGTATGTTTTTAGGTTGTCTTTTTATGATTGTGTTATTGTTGAAATAACTTGTAGAACATAACCTAAATATATTTCTTTATTGAGTTTTCTACTTGCTTCTTTAATTTAAGTTTTCCTTATTAAACTTTATCTGTTAAGTTTTCTAGTTGCTTATAAGTTAAGTCTTCCTTGCACTTTAGTTTTCCGTTTGAATAAGTGAGTTGTTGATTATATATTTTTCAGTCCAAAGTTATAAGATAGATTTTTTTTAGTTAATCTTTTATCTCAGTTTGGTTACCTTAATTGCATTTTTAGGAATTTTGACTCAGTTTTTCATTTTGAAAGATCTTTCGATATTTTGTTTGTTAAAATATTTACACAACACTCTCTACCTTCGCATATATTTTGTGTCAAATCTAATCTTACCAACCCCGGTTGATAATTAAAGAATAGGTGGATTAATTTAGACATTATAACACCCAACACTTTTGGCGTCGTTGCTGGGGAGTTTTTCTATAAGGTAGAGTAGAATTATTTATGAAGTTTAGTAATAGGTTGGTAGCGGGGGAGCGATAAGACGAGAGTTAAGAACCTGCACATCTGTTATAATAGGCGCCCCCAAATCCAGAAACAGTAGTAGATAGGTTTTCTTTAGTTTAAAAGTCTTTCATGAGTAGAATTAGAGATCCTCATGGTAGATTTATCAAGCCTAAAAAACTTATCGAAATCCCTACTAACTACCACAGGGGACGTAATTCCCCAACTACTCACTCACCAGAAAGGTATCGAAAGACGCCTATAGGAATTAGTTCTACCCTGAAACCTAAAGAAACTCCCTTAGAATATCTTACTGTAGAATCCATAGAAGGAGAAGGAACCTTGGTAGAAGTTCCAAAGGACCCTATTCCTAAGGAAGTTCAAGAAGATCATCCATTAGAAACCCCTATCCCTCCACTAGTTTCAAATCCAATTAACAAAACTTTTTCACTAGTAGGAGATCTGAATTTTGTTGACTTTTTTTTATCCTGCTCAAGTAAAAGCTCTCTTTGTAACCTCAGTATATCTAGTTATTTCTCAAATTGAAACTTCTACAATAGAACCTACTATCCCTCTAGGGTTTAATAAAAACACGATTGATTAGAGGAAGATATCTCCCGAAAAAGAACGTTGGGATGCCACCTCATCACCTTGAAAGGAGCCTCCTAGGTATATTTATGTTAAGAATCCAGGTTATAATGAGAGACAGGGAGAAAATGAAGATCATGATGAAGTTAGGAATGAAGGAGGAGAAGGGGAAAATAGAACTAAGGATACCTTTGGGTTCCCTATCTTAGATACAATGCAGGATGTAACTATGAAAAACATCCCTCCTTCTTCCTTGCCTACTTTCTATGGAAAACATAATGAGGACCCAGACACATTCCTATTCGAGTTAGATATCCTTTGTAGGAGTTACAATTATCTACAAGACGCTCACAAACTAAAACATTTTCCCACTACACTCAAGGATTCCTCCTTGAGATGGTTCATGGGATTAGGATAATCTTCTATCCAGACTTGGGATGATATGAAAACCTCATTCTTGCGAAAATATCAAGAATATTGCAAACCTAAGGACTCTCGATATGATATATTCAAGATACAACAACTTGAAGATGAGATCCTGGAAGATTATCTCAAGAGGTTTATTTATACATTACATAAGTCTAAATATAATGACCTCCGAGAAGATGCAGTACGTACACTTTTCCTGAAGGGAATCTCCGAGGACTTGTTAAAGAGTATTAATCTCATGGCAGCTGGCAATATTTCTCATAAAACTTTTGGACAGATCGGTAATATGTGTAAAAATTATTCTAGTAGTAGGGGGAAAGTTGCAAAAAAATTATGAGAGCCTTTTAGTAAGAATATAAGAGGAAATGTTTCTAGTTCAAGCGGAGTTACAAGAGTAGAGTTAGGAAACCTATTGGAGAATTTTAAGACTAATATCTTAGGATCAATGGGTTCCGAACTAGATGCTTTACAAGCCAAGAAAAGGTAGGATGAAGAACGAGCAGCAATGAGTATCTTTTGTCCAAGATGTAGAACTAAACATCCCCAAAGGGAATGTCCATTAAACAACATCTTTGTATGTCACATCTGTACAGAAGAGCATCCAACAGATAAATTCCCATCCTTTCCTGGATTGAAAGCCATCTATAAGAGTGGGGATGTAGCTGAAACATCTAGGAGGACTCCTTGGCAACCTAGGGACCAACCAGCATATCCAAAATTTTCACCACAACCTCTACCCTATTATCCTTCATATCAACCACCTCAACAATGGAACAATTATAGGTGTCAGAATTGGCCATCTTAGTATCCTCCTCCTCAATTTCCACAACAGCAATATTGGTCACAAGGATGGAGAGGAAAACCATATCCTTAGCCACAACTTGTTCCTGTACCTAATCATCCTTATCCTCAAAATCAAACAAATTTCCAGCAAATACCGCTTGGATTTGTACCTCTGGTTCCTTTTATCGCACAACAACCTCATCACTTTTAAAATTCAAATCCTCCTCGATCGACGTTGTTACCTATACAGCCAATACCTAACCCTAAAAATAAACCAACTCAAGCTCTTAACAACATTGAGTTGAAAACTCTTCCCTCATACCTTATCTTGACTGTACCTGTACATGAAATTCAATTACGATTGGGAAGAGTTGTGAATAAACCCAAGTCATCAGTCATCATTCAGGAACCAAATGAAGAAGAAGAAGATTCAAGTGAACCCATGAATGATGCTATTGAGGAGGATGTGACCATTCCAAAGGTTCCAGTACACACCCATCCTCCACAAGAAACTATTCAGGAGCAAATAATTCCTCCATTTGCAGAAATATTAGTAATAGAAAAACCTGTAGTGCATCCGGAGTATAACATTTTGAATCAATTAAAAAACATTTGTATTAAGATCCCTCTATTACAAGCTATCAAAGATGTACCTATCTATAGTAAGGTAATAAAAGAGCTATGTATTAAACTCCCAGGAAATAAGAAAAAGGACCCTCTTACAATTTGTGTTATAGGAGAAATGTCTGAATGTATGACAGGTCAGTACTAGATTGAAAAATATACAAATATAGGAGCCCCAGTAGTGACTGTAATTATAAACAACACCACCATATAAAATACATTAATCGATTTATGATCCGTTATTAACATGATGACCACCGCAGTTTTAGAAGTTTTACAGTTAGGACAATTTCTTCGACCTACCCCTTCCATCTTAGAACTAGCAGAACGCACTACGGTAAAACCTATTGGAGTCCTAGATGACATTTTTGTATCAGTAGCTTCATGGAAATACCCTATCGAATTTATGGTCGTAGAATTAAAGGATCCTTCTAAAGGACATCCTATTATCTTGGGAATACCATAGTTAGCCACCGCAAATGCTTTTATAGGGTGTAGGGATGGAGAGATGACTATTTCCAATGGTTTGTCCACACAAAGACTTATTTTATATCCCCCAGCACAACCAATAACTAAAAATTCATGGTGGTTAAATTGTTCTTTTGGGGATGAAGACTTTGATGATCTCTCCTTTCCTAGTGATTTTTCTTTAGCACTTAAGGAGAAGACCACTAAGAATGTATTAAACCAGTTTGTCTCTTCAACAACCTGTACATATTTCCCTGAGTCCTTTGCTCAACTCAAACAGATTTTTGGAGATGAGTTTCAAGAGAATATGGCTCTCTCAATGTTTACAGAAACACCATGTGTATTCAAAATTGAAGAGCATACAGGACCATATACCATACCTTGTGAGGTTGGCCCTGAAAAATTATTACATATAAATGTCGAATTAAGTGAAAACCAACAAGCGCAACTACTTAAAGTTATTAAGAAATAAGATGGAGCATTCGCATGGGAATACACCGATATGAAGGGTATACACCCTGATACCTATATTCACAATATTTATATGGATCCAAGTATATCACCTGTAAGGCAGCCACGAAGGAGAATGAATCCTTCTCTAAAGGATATAGTAAAAGAAGAATTACAAAAACTCCTCACTATTGGTTTTATCTATCCTATTTTCGACACTAAATGGGTATCTCCTTTAGTAGCAGTTTCGAATAAAGTTACAGGGAAATGGTGTATTTTTGTTGATTTTAGGGAACTGAACAAAGCTACTTTGAAAGACTACTTTCCTTTTCCTTTTATTGATCAAGTGTTAGATACGCTGTTAGGTAAAAAATATTTTTCCTTTCTTGACGGGTATAGTGGTTACAACCAAATTATAATAGAACCTGAAGATCAGGATAAGACCACTTTTACATGCCCTTGGGGAACATTTTCTTATCAAGTCTTGCCATTTGGCCTATGTAATGCACCTACCACTTTTCAACGAGCAGTCTTAGGAATTTTCTTTGATCTTATACATGACTGTGTGGAGATGTACATGGATGAATTTACGGACTATGGTAATACTTTCAGGAAGCTCTTTACAACCTAGAGAAAGTTATGATCCAATATCAAGAGACAAACCTAGCCCTTAGTCATGAAAAGTGTAAAATTTAACTGACAGAAGGAATAGTTTTAGGACACCATATTTCTTCCCATGGAATTAAGGTAGACCCCGCTAAGACTGAAGTAATAGTTGGCCTTCCCTCTCCAAAAACCAAGAAAGAGGTAAGAATCTTCCTTGGTCATGCAAGCTATTACCGCAGCTTTATTGAAAATTTTACTAAAATAGCTGGACCATTGTTTAAAGGACTCAGAATTCCAATGGATAGAATCCTGTCAAAACACTTTTGAAATATTAAAAGCTAAACTATCAGTGGCACCAATACTTACGAGTCATGATCGGTCCCTTCCTTTTCACATATCTACTGATGCCTCTGATATTGCCATAGGAGGAGTCCTCAGCTCAAAAGAAGGACAAGCACCTTATTCCATCTACTTTATTAGCAAAAATTTGACCCCTGCCGAATTAAATTATACCGTTACCGAAAAGGAATTTTTGGCAGTAGTTTATTCTATTAATAAATTTCATCATTATATCACAGGGTATGAAGTTTTTGTGCATATCGATCACTCTACCATTATATTTCTGATGAATAAACCAATTACCAATGGTAGAGTGACCCGATGGCTTCTTTTATTGCAAGAATTTAACATTACCATCATTGATCGACCTAGTAAAGAAAATATCATAGCAGATTTCATTTCCCGTATTCAACATGAAGACGGTACTAAACCAGTTGACGACACTTTTCCTAATGAACATATATTTGTTGTATCTATTCAAACCCCTTGGTTTGCGGATATTTCCAATTATCTAGAAACAAGTAAAATACCAAACCATTTTTCTCCACATGAGAAGCATTGTATTATAGTTCAGAGTTCTAATTATTCTTGGGTTGATAACGATCTCTTCCGCACTGGTCCCGATCTTATTATTCGATGATTTCTGTGGGAGGATGAAATTACAGACATCCTCCATGCATGACATGATGGGCCATGTGGAAGATATTTTTCGAATAAGAGGACAACATATAAAGTCTTACATTCTCGTTATTATTGGCCAAGCATTTTTAAGGATTATTCCAAATATGTTAAAGGATGTGATAGTTGCCAAAGAATGGGTAGACCTATGTCATCCGATCAAATGCCTTTACAACCCCAAGTCATGATTGAACCTTTTGAGAAATGAGCTCTTGATTTTGTAGGACCAATCTCTCCCATGTCTCATAAAAAGAAATATATCTTAGTTTGTGTTGCCGCCTTTCACACACCTGGGTTATGTGGCAGAAATCTTCAAGCCACTTGGGGTGTCCTTGGGGGAAAGTCTCGATTCAAGGCAGTTACCTTGTTCTTGACTCCTCCGTTCAGGCTAACTCCTAACAAAGCCAAGGGGGCTAGACCCTATTAAATTACTAAGGATAATTACTTATTGTGATGGTGTTATATTTATAAAGTTGTTTAGGAGTTTTGAAATTAACCAGTGGAAACAAAAGATAACAAGATGCAAGATTTAAAGCATATAAGCACAGTAATGACACTCAATATCTATATAATCGAAAGAATTGATCAAATTTAATCATCGGTGCCTTAAATGGAGTCAACAGAGAAAATAATGTTCTTGCAAGAGCTTGAATGAATGTTTTGCAAATGTCTCTTGGTAGATTTTAAATTAATGTGGAATGTGAATGAATTAAATTAGGCGAAAAGGGGACACCAAATATACCCGAGGGGTACTTGGAGTATGTCCAAAAGTGAACTTTCACGGATACCCGCAAGGTGTTTGTGGACTGGAATGGAGTCTCAGAGGCTATTGTTCATAACGCACCCATTAGGGTGTGACAAAGATCGATGCCTCAAGGTCACTTTCCAGTTGTTCCCACTCCTTTAGGTATTTTGCCACCGCTTACAATTTGTTCAAGGCGTTGGATTTTTTCCTGATGGTTTGTCAGTTTGGGAGGTGAAGACTAATTAATCTAGTCACTCAAGTGCTTTTGATGTAGCTTGACTAATCAAACAAATCGTAGCCAAGTACAGAGCATACACACTCAATTCTTCGTTATTTTTAGTAAATTTTAGAAGAGGTGTTCCTGTTAGAAAGAAAACCCTCTAGGAACCTCTTTCGTTCCAAGTGGACCTCAATCAGGGAATCAAGGAGGAGTTGATTTTATTATGATTATTAAAACAATAAATGAAAAAAGGAATCAGAGATACACAACACCAGTTTTCTAATTGGTCCTACCACGCATCTCTTTCCACTTGCAGGTCAATCGTGAGGTCATGGGGTAAGTAGTATGATTACTTTTGAATGGAAAATATGGAATAATTAAAAATATTATAAAATTATACAATCCTGCATGTCAATACTAAAATAGAACAGAAAAAAGGGAAAAATGCAAAAAAACATGAAACGGACACGAATCCCCCCTGGGGGGATGGGGAGCAAACTCGAAAGAGCCTACTCAAAAAAGATGTCATTTATTATTATTGGTTACAATATCAGAAAAATGAAATATCAAAAACCTCTTGGTCCTTATACGGGATGAAACCAAGATCTTACAACTTTCCAAAATTTTAAAATTTCAGTCAAAGGGGAGACCCTAGGGGGGATTTGAACGCTCCCGAAGCCATTTTCGAACAGAAGCTTCTCTTCCTTTCTGTTACAATTGATAAAAATAGTGATAATGTTAGAATAAAATATGCCCAAAATCACTTTAAGAGTACCTTTGGGTCAGCCTACCTTAACTCAAAAAAACTAAGTTAAAACTAGCTAAACCAGTAAAAAAGGAACCAAGGAAAGCAAGTTTTCCTTGGGATATTGGATTGATGTTTATGCAGCCAATGAAATATGAATTTATTGATGGATTTAATCTTTTTAAAACAGAAAAGGAAATCTAGAGCATGCAACCTACGGATTCTCTTCAACTTGCCATGCAAAACGGACGATTTCCCTAAGCCAGATCTAGAATGCTTAATGATACTTTTCAGAAATGAGATCTAGACTATGAGCTTTGAAATAGTAGATCTATGTAATTTTTACTTTAATATGACAGATCTAAATTATAACAAATCTTTCTAACACAGTAACCAAGTAAGAAAATTGATTTTTTGAAGGAGAAAGAGAGAGAAAGAGTGTTGGAAGCCTGAGAATGTTGGGCTTTGGAGTCTTCTTTGGTGGAACACCAAGGGACTATGTCCTCCAAAATATCTTGAATATGAGGAAGATTAAAACCATATCAACCTCTTCTACAAGCGATATCATCTGCAACTTAGAAATCCTTGCACAAACAGATGGTTAAAACATAGGTGCTGCTGGAAAAGATAATCAGAAAGCATGCAATTAAACTTAAAATGCATGCAACTCCAATAGATATAAAACAATCAAACAGTAAGAGCATAAATAAAACTAGAATAAACTCTTACCCTAACGAAAGGGAGATCTCTCCTTCAAGGCCAACAATTAACCAGCAAAAGAAAAGATAAATAACACAGATTATACCTCATAAGCATTTGACAATCACCATCCACACATGAAGACCATTACACCATAGATCTTGCCTCCAAAGCTTCTTTATTCCAGAATAATAAACAATATAAACATTACAATAGCAACAACACCTCAATCCTAGTTCTAACTAGCTTGGAAGAGGTGATTTGATCTTTATTTATACAAAAAAGGAGATCCATCCCAAGGGGGGCATGAATCCCAAGGAGACAGACCACTGTAGCTGAAGGAGAGTCCATCAATGCTGATCTAAAGCTGAACTAAGCTTATTTGTAAATCAGGGGGCTGATTGAGCTGACACATCAACCCAAAGACTAACACATCAATCCACAGAGCTTCCAGGAGAGCCCACATGTGTGGAGGGGAGAGAGAGGGTGCAATTCCCCATAAAGGATGCTGAAGTTCAAATCTGGATCTATCCAAATCACCTCCTTCAGTCAGGGATTTGTCAAATCCAATCAATATGGTTTAGATCTGACTGATTTCAATCAAATCGGCTGAGAATCCACTGATCTAGGATTTTGGATTTGCTCCATTCTTGATAAATTTATTAATTAAAATAATCAATAATTGATTTTTTGGGGTTTTCTGACTTGAGTGATGGAAAATCACTCAAAACCTGAAAAAAATGGGTCCATGGGTTTACATGGTGCTCTTAGCTTGAAAATGAGCACCTACATGATTGAAACTAATTATTTGGCCCACTTTTATTACAAAACCAATTTTTCCAATTAAACTATTAAAAAATATCCTATGTTTTGGAAAGAAAAAAAAAATTAATAAAAAACACTGAAAAAATTGAAAAATTGAAAAATTGAAAAAACCTAGGGGGACTTAGACATGTCCATATGACTCGACCATGATGCCTAGCATGTTTATACATTGACACATAGACTATAATAACCTCAATAGGCCTAAATGCCAAGCCAACCACCCCAACTTTGGAGGTATGGAGTGAAAAACTGAAAAATTATCAGTCGTTTATTCAACAACCAATAATAACCAAGGGAAAAAACACCCTGGGTCAAAGAGACCAAGTCTTTTACAGACACTATCATGCTAGAACACTTACTACAATTCCCCCATTGGGGTATGAACATTTGATACAGTACAACAAGCACTTCCCATAAGTACTTTCGAAGGTCTTTTGAAGTCCGAATAAAGAATCTTTGTTCGGTTCACCAAGCTCACTTGATAAAAAACCACTAAGTACAACTTAGGTGGTAACAGTTTGTACGGACTATGTCACCAAGTGGGTAGACACTAAAGCTTTATTTAGAGCCATAAGAAATTGGTGGTAGAATTTATATATGAAGAAATATTCACCCGGTTTGGTGTACCTAGAGAAATTGTCATAGATCAAGGTACTCAATTTACTTCTAAATTAATGAAAGAACTTACTACGAAATATGGCATCCGACATTGCAAACATTCACCTTATCACCCTCAAGTTAATGGTCAGGTAGAATCAACTAATAAAGTATTAGAAGCTATTTTAACTAATACCATTCACTTACATCATAAGGATTGGGCAGATAGACTTCCCGAGGCTTTATGGGCCTATAGGATAACATGGAGAAACACTACTGGACATACCCCCTATGAGTTAGTGTATGGAAAACAAGTCCTTTTACCTATTGAGTTTCAAATTAAAACTTTTCATATGGCAGCACAATTAGCCATGAATTTGGATGAAGTACAGAAACAACAAATATTACAAATTAATAAGTTATACGAAATTAGTCAAGATGCACTTCAAAGAACAATGTTAATACAGAATCAATGAAAAACATGGCATGATAAATTTATTAAGCAAAAGCAGTTTAATACTAGAGATTGGACACTATTGTTTGATTCACGGTTTAAAAATTTTAAAGGGAAATTAACTACCTGTTGGATGGGTCCATACGAAGTAGTTACAACTTTTGACAATGGATCAGTAAAAAATAAAACAATTGATGGCTCAGAAATTTCCTTTGTAGTAAATGGACATAGACTTAATCTCTATCACCAACCGACATCTAAACAGGATTTCATACAAAATGTTTTGCAGCAAACAAAATGGAATTAGTTGAAGAGGAAGTTATTCCTCCTCCTCCTCCTGATCCTTGAAATATTTTGGGTTATTATCATTTATATATATGTACATATGTGTTTGTTGCTTTGAATAAATAAGAGTCGTTTCTAGTAGGTTTTCTAGACAATACTCTTTCACTTTTGTCTTTATGAATAAATTGAATCATCTAACAAGTGGTTTTGCAGTGATTACAAGTATTCTATCTCTATAAGAAGCATATGGGGTATTACTTGGAAAAGGGAAGTATATTAAATATTCATCAGGTATTTTAACTTTTCATGGGGTACTTCTTGGAATTTTCAGCTTATAGTAAAATTTGAAAATTTACAATCTTGTGTATATCATATTTAACCAATTTTGTTACGATTCATATAGTTTTTGGAATTTTGATTCAGACATGTATATTTCTGATTTATTATTTTAAGCAATTGCTTGATAAGACCCACTTTCATTATCATATTTTTCACATTATTATTTCTACCTATAAATTACTAGTTCATCCTATACTTGTTATCAAAACTTGTCTCTTGAGTATTTTGGTGATAACTTGAAAGTAAGTGGAATTTTTTATCTGTGGGGAACATTACTTTACTTTATAAAGAAGAAGGACTGTTAGGTTAAAGAACAACTTTTAGTTATTCTCTTTTGACATGTTTTATGAGTCTGGCCATTATGAAATTACTTATAACGTTATTTTGAAAAAAATTGAATTATGTGTTTAGCAGGGCTTAACACGCTCTAGTACCAATCGGCTTCCGTATCTTTAATATCATTATACAAGGCAAAACCGCTAGGGTATTGAATAGGCCTGTTGGCAGTGGTTCAATGCTAAGTAAAAACCTTATAACAGGAAGCTCGATAAATGCAAGTAAACCCATCGAGGTACTGAACAGGATCGCTGGAAGTGAGGCTATGCTTGCATGGTACCAACATAAACCCACGGGGGTACTGAACAGGTCTACTGGCAATGGGGAAATATCTGGTTAATACACCACTATACACATAGTTCATCAAATAGTGATAATATATCAAAAAAATTATGTCATGGACAATTGTTTATAATGTCATTCGAGAATGGCTCTAAGTTGACTTTTCCCCGGCCATCTAATTCCGCATATATCGAAGATGTCATTATCTTAGAAATGGGACCTATAGCTACAAATCTCACACACTCCGGGGTACACTCAAAATACTTGACGGTGACAGGATATCTTTACAATGAGGCATGGATGGCTAGTTTTTCCTATGGTTTTCTTTTAATTATAATATTCTCATTTTACATGCTCTTTCTAAGCATTGTTTTATTTTTCATAAATATACATTTTTGAACCATTTCCATTTACTAGTTAGTTTTCCTTACAACGAATTAACAACATGCTCACATTCTTTATATTTTTCTAAAACAATCATTTCTTCTCTCTATATGGCTTGAGGACATGCCATCTCTTTGGTTTGGGGGAAGAGAGATTTGATTTGAAAAATTAGATTATTTTTATTTTTGATAAATCTTTTTATCTCTAACAAATGATAAGCATTTTCAGGAATATAAAAGTGGAATTTAGTTATAGATTGAATCATATTTTATAGCAAAATTCAATATTGTCTTACCATATGAAGAATCGAATGAAGGCAAATGAAATATCAAATAGCAACCTTAGTAAAAATGGTGACTAAAATTTGCTAATCAAATTTTGTTTTTAAGCAAATAGTTTTTACTTCCATATCATTTTATTATTAATAATCCTATCCTTTTATCCAATTAATCATGCATGAAAATGATCAATCTTTTTATTCAAAATGCAATTTATGTTTTGTATATTCAACATGCCCAAAGTTTTACTTTGGACATAGTTGAATTAATTTTAAACCTTATAAATGATAAAATTATTTTGAACATAAAAAATGTTAAATTAAGAATGTTGAATTCATTTCTAATTTTAATACAATGTGTGACATGAAAGATATGTTTTTTTAAAATTATAGGTTAAAATAATGAAAGTTTAAATTATCTTCTTTATCTGCCAAGTTGAAGGCAGCTGCTAGTTCGCCTTCTTCCTAAATTGTTTTTCTTTCTTTTTGCTCAGTGGGACCTGCCATTTCTCCTGTCTGGGGGAATGTTGATCCTAGATTTATTACCATTTTTGGCAGAGAAAATACTCATTTAACTGTGACGTCCCCATGCCTCCAACCGGTGTAGAGGACGCGACCCAAACTTAAATGACACGAGCTAAGAGACCCATGAACATGTGCATGCACAAGATTTCTGAAACAGAACGCTGAAAGGAATGCATTGAGTAAAACATGCACCAATGCAATTGTTTATCATGCACAACTATCGTTATTTATCATGCATAGCGGAATCAACATGCATTCACACAAGCATTCATTTAACATGTTCATCATATCATTAACAGAAAAGATAGTTGCAGAAGTAAAAATGGACAAGATCACTTATCTTATGATGAACTCTTCCGCAACCAGCTACGTCGCTACAACGTTCCACCCAACCATAGGCCAGCGTGCTCCTTAATCTCTCAGCAGCGCTGCCACCCCCGAGCTGGGCTTGATTCTCCAAGGAATAAGGGAACTAGCAGGGTTACACATAGCCAAGGATATACAAAACACAGCCAAGCCAACACGGTTGGGTTTATCAGGCCATCAAGGAGTTGGGAAAATCTTAATGCTAAGCTGGTGAGCTCATTACAGAGCTAAGAACACCTACACCAGAACTAGCCTGGCCTCTAAGACACCCAAACACACCCAACACAAGGAATCAGTCCCTTCTCTGCTACACAGTCCCTCAAGCCCTGCATTCCCTTCCAGTGCTATTCAGGGGTGATGGAGAAGAAGGCCAGCCCTCTAGATCTGTCTATGTGGTTTTTAGCCACCAGTTTTGTCAAACAAAACTAAGCCCCCATCCCTGCTCTCCACACAGTCCGAAGACCCACCATTGCACGTATGCGATCAATCAGCTGATACAGCTTAAGACAGGGGGGGAAATTCTGAGTCATTCTTGGCCCTATCATGGCTAAAATGACTCTCAAGTGAATTTACAACAGTCCCCAACATGTAAGGAAGACCACAGCAACCACAGCCAAAAACGTGGGAAACACAGCCTGTCCTGGGCAATGAGATCACCGATAAAACATAGACAGACCATGCAGAAGAAGAGAAAAAAATACAGACTTCCCAGCTGTGCGTGAAATGGGCAGACTCCCGTCCCAAAATATAAAGAAGCCACAACAATCACAACAGACCTTGAGAAGGACAGCGACCACCGTGACTCACAGGAAGAACCACAGCTCCAATCTCAACATTTAAATGACAGGAAATTAAATGACCATACCAATCTGAGAGAAGAGCATACAGCTACAAATGGGAATGAAAGAGCACAACTCCCAGTCCGCTGTGCAGATGGTAACAACGCAGAACCCACCACGTAGCCCATGAGGAAAGGATACGGCCTCACCACTCGCAAATCCGCAGAGGAAAAAAAATGACGTGGGTAACACCAGGATTGCTCCTGTGCATGAGCAACAACAGCCAACGATCCCTGCGTGAGGACGAACCAGAATTCCAGCTTATGCATGGGTGAACAAAACACTGGATAGGCACGAGTAGGGAGTGCGTGAGTGTTCAGCACAGGCGTCCAGAGAAGAATGTCTGCGTGAGTGAGAAGAATGAATGAAGTACCTCTTCGTTCCCTGCCCATCATGAGGTTCAATGCCGATGGAGTGTGTGTGTGGGTGAGGATTGACAGTCTTGCCACCCCACTCCCAAAACAATTCACTGCCTCAACCACCACCATCCATTCTTCAATGAAAGTGGTTGGGTAGAGCAAGGAAAGAAGACACATTGGATTTTTACCCCCATTGGCCAAGGTTTGACAAATTCCCCCACATCCTTATCCTTGTGAAAATCATGCCCCTTTCTCATTTTAGTTGCAGCGATCATAGATAGTTAAGTTCATTTAATTAATTATAGATGCATATTTACATGATGGGAAACATAATATATGCCGCATGCCCCGATATACCATCGGTGACAAGTCTAAATCCAAAACATAGCATAACCGATCAATGGCGAGGCCTTGGCCTTTAGCTCCACACCGTGATCATTATAGTATATACATCTAATGCAACGGGGTCAAGACCGGGGATGTGACATTCCCCTCCCCCTTCAATAGCACTGTCCTCAGTGCTTTGTAAAATTGAACAAAATGCTACACTGGTATCGCCTCAGTGTTCCACAGAATTAAACAAAAATGGATGTGCCAATCGCATGGCATCCTCTAGCTCCCATGTAGCCTCTTCAAGTCTGAAGTGCTCCCATTGCACCTTTACCTACCCTATGGCTCAGTTTCGGAGCATTGTGACCTTCCTGTCGAGGATGCACATTGGCTTGATTAGGAACTCTCCCTCGGGTTCCACCTGAATCACATCCCAATTTATCACATGGTTAGGGTCATGTACATACTTCTTAAGCAAATAAACATGAAAAACATTATGAGCTCTAGTGCTAGTAGGCAATGCAAGTCTATATGCAACTAGCCCTATTCTTTCAAGCACTTCAAATGGCCCATGGTATCTCGGTGACAGCTTGGCACAACTACCAAGCTTCAAGGAACTCTTCCTTGCCCTCACTCTGAGGTAAACATGATCCCCAACACTAAACTCCCTGTTCACCCTATGCTTATTTGCATAGCTTTTCTATTTGTCTTGTGCTACTTTCAGCTTCTGCCTTATCTTTACCACCTCTTGCTCCATCTCCTTGAGCAACTCTGGCACAAGCATAATCCTGTTCACTGGATTATTCCAAGTCACTGGTGTCCTACACCTTCTTCCGTACAAAGCTTCATATGGACTCATCCCCAAGGATGCCTGTTGTCCATTGTTATAAGCAAACTCTACCAAATGCAAGTAATCTTCCCACTTGGTTGGTTTGTCCATTACATACATGCGAAGCATGTCTTCAAGCACCTGATTAACCCTCTCTGTCTGACCATCCGTCTGAGGATGGTATGCAGTGCTGAAGTTTAGCTTCGTACCCAAATCTGCAAACAACCCCTTCCAAAAGTTGGAAGTGAACTTGACATCCCTGTCAGAGACTGTTGCCTTCGGAAATCCATGCAATTTGAATATCTCCTTCATGACGATCTTTGCAATGTCACCAGTCTCATACGTAGACTTAACCGGTTGTTTTGCTCCTACCCAACAGCCTTTAAAAAAAAAAATTCATCAAACAAAAATTTATTTTGTTTTGATGAAATGTTTGAATTTCTTGTTTCAAATCTAAGGAATCAGAAACTACTGAAACAATCACATACCGTGAGCTACTGAAACAATGAAATTCCATGTTTTTACAACCTTTGTGAATTATGGTTAGGTAACATAAATCACTACATTGAAATTATTATTTTGAATTGGCTTACCTTTCAAATTAGGGTGTGAGTATTTTGATTTCCATGCCTTTTATTATAACCTGACCATAAGATTTATTAGAACACTCATTACTTGATATTTTTATTTGCGTCTTATGTGCGAATTTAATAAGGTTGTGAAATTGGAAAGTCAATTATGGTATTGTTTGATATGTTATCGAGGTTCATGCAAATTTTATCTCCAAGGCTTGTGTTTAATTTCCGAATTATGTGCAGTCCAACCTTATTATTTGATCCCGACCATTTGTAATATGCTCCATATCTTAATTTATAGTTTTGCATGCGAAGTTTGGGGTTGGTTTGATGTCGTGCCATATGCTCACCACCTTCAAAGATTTAAACCATCATAGGGTAAGGTCGACGTTTAAATACTTAAGGTTCATCCCTATGGTTGTTTTGACTCGTGTCACCATTTGATCCATTTGATTGCAGATAGATACGATATCATTACACGTATGTAGCTCTGTAAATGACAATCAATTGCCAAGTACATGCTCAGCATCGTGGCTACCTGTTCCTTCAACACCTGTGATTCATTTACAGTGTGATTGTATGTCGATCGAGCCGGATAAATAATGGAAAAATGAGTCTAGTCTAGAGTCTTCGCCGTCATTTCTTTATCACTTGATTACCGCTCTGCGTGATTATTCTCCCTCCCCCATGCTGAGTTTACAGGGGTCTTGTCTGGGTCTGCTCATGGCGTATTTTGTTTATGAGAGCGTTGGTTTTCATTGCTTGTGTTTTATGCTTGGTCTGCATCTTGAGTGCTCGCTCTCCAGTTTACTGTCATGTGTTGATTTGCGGTATCTCTTTTGTGTGCAGCTGCATGCATTTGTGCTCGCAGCTATGGCTCAGGTGGTTAGGGTTGAACCTAGTGACATGAAACTCTTTGATGGAAACCCTGAACTCTTAGCCAAGGTTGAAGCAGTTGGATGGTTGTCATTTATTCACAAGTTTATGGACTCAAACCCTGAGGTGACCAGGTTATTTTCTTTGTCGCTGTCTGATGCTAGGGTTAAGGTGGCCGACCTCCAATTTAGGGTCGACGAGCACTCAGTTGCTCTGGATACGGGTTTTTCGTTGACAGGTGAACGCTGGTTCAAGTACAAGTAGATCGAGGTCATGAAATGGAGACAGATATTGAAGAATCCTTGCCAGGAGGTGTCCTTCAGAACTGGTTTATCACGGAAGTATTTCTAGAAAGAATGGCGACCGGTTCTATACGTTATTCACCGGTACGTGACCTGTGAGGGTCATCTTTCCTCGGCTTATGTTTATCACCTTCGATTGTTGGCTGGTTTTCTCAGTTTTCCTTTGAATTTTCCCTATTATTTAGTTCAGAGTTTGACCAAGATGTCTTCGGCCCTTAAAAAGGGGCCGAAGAACATTGATCACAGTCTATTTCATCATGGCTTGGTTAGGATATTGGTAGAAAGAGAGCTGAGTAAGAAAAATCGGTATGGGATGATTTTCTTGAACAGAATGGCTTCTTGGCATTCTACCATTGTCAATTCGATAACCTTGAAGAATGTGTTAGACATCAAGAGCCTTGTTGAGCTTCGGCTTCACCTGTGCACGAGCCTATGTCAAACCCTATTGGTTGTGTAAGCCCCAGCGTCAGCGATAATCCTACTCCCACTCCTCTGTGTAGTCCTGGTACTCCTATGCCTCCCAAGCGTATGAGGAAGTCTTTAAATTTATCCCCTGTCATGCCGAAACGTAATGACGATGCCTGCAAACAAAGGGGAAAAAGGACGAATGGTAAGTTTACTAGCAGGTTCACGAGGAGTATGTTAGCCAAGGTTAGCACTGTTAAGTCCTCTGTGAGTAAGAACATTGACATTGAAATAGTTCTGATAGATGACGAAGAAGAGAATCCTGTCTCGCCTAATGACGGCCTTGACATTGATCATGATCCTATCGTGAATCATGCCGATAACAGTCCTACTGTGTCTGATAAGAATCTTCAGGTTGACCTTGTGGTCAATCCTCCAGCTAAGGACAAGTCTACAGAAGCAAATTTACCGGGTTTCTATTGAATTGGTGAAATGGTTCACCCGTTATTTGTAAACTATTTGTTGGATAAAATACATAGGATGGAGGAAGAGGTAACAGGAATGGTAGCACATCATGATTCTATGGAAGCCGAGAATGCAAGGATGAAAGAGAAATATGATTCTGATGATAAGGGTTTGCTGCGTCTGAAGAAGCATAAAAACAGGTTGATTCGGAGAGTTCTGAAACTGCAAAACGAGAGTCATAAGAGTGAGGAAAAAGTGCATGAGCTTAATGCTCAGGTTACTTTAATGCAATTCAAAGGTCATTCATAGAATCCGGTGAATGGTGTGAATATACAGGTGTTTAATGCTCCCGTGAAATTGTAATATTTTGGGCACACTCGCTATTATATTTCAAGTTTGAAGTTTATAATCACGTGATAATCAAGTTATTTTGTTACAGGTATTGGTTGGATTTGATTGATGGATTATGTAGTTTATTTTATTTTGCTATTGCGTAGTTGTTAATTAGTTCTCTTTAATGTTTAGTGCTACAAATTATATGGTTGATGTGTTTTTCTTGGATTGTTCATTTTGAGGATGATCCCTGGGGAATCGTGAGCAAATCGGTTGGCTTTGCTATTTCCCAAGTGTCACTAAATCGATTAGTGCCTTTATTATTGTGTGATTTTGTGTTATAAATCAAATCTTTCCGATTTCGAGACATTATGACGCATGTAGAAAAATGACATATTGCATTTGTCATTTTTAAAATGAAATTGGTTAGGATTTCGATTTTGTAGTTTCCAGTTTTATAGAACTATCTCCATGTGAGATTAAATGTATTTAAAGGAAATATGTATTACTGGAAATAGGGGGTCGATAGTTGGGAAAAGGGCGAGGCAAGATCACTGTAATCATTTCCTGTGACCTAAGACAATTTTTTGTTGGCAGTTACAGTACTTTTGACTGGTGATATCTATATATATATTTACAGCATTTTTATTATGCAAATGTATTTATGATATCGTTTGATCTTGTCACTTTTTTCTGCAGTCTTTTATGTTTTGTCATCATTTCTTTAATGAATTATGCAAAATTCATCATGTTTAACTGTCAACTTATGCTGGTTTTAATTTGCTAATATATGTCACATAGTAGATTTGGTGTTTTCATCATGATGTGTGTGATATACTTGTTCACTATGTTATCTTGTTTAAATTTCTGAATTCCTTCTGAATACATTCAGGATTTTTAGCACAGTAGCATTATTTGCAAATTTAATTACAGGTTAGTGCTTTCTATGCTCCTGATCAAGATAGGACAATTAGGTTAGGTTAATAGTAGTTTTATGCATTTATTCTTCAGAAAAATCTTTTGAATCAAAGTGTCACATTTATATTTTGATAATTTATCTGTCAATTTTTGTTATTAATGTACATGTGTTCATAGTATAACTTGTGTAAATTAAATGAATCTGTTAATATTTCTCTAATTTTTTATTCTTCTATTCATAGATTAATTGTTTAGTTAGGTTAATTCCAGTTATTAGTTGGGAAATACACTAAACTAATTCATCAAATATCTTTAACATTTTGATGTATATATTCATAGGTATAATATAGTTTTAGTTAACAAACAATAGCTTTAGTTTTTCCTTTTGAGTATTTCTTTGTAGCTGGGAGTAATTTAGGGAAGGCAACGGGGCCTTAAACCCGTCAGAGGTAGCTACCTAACGACTAAGAGCATATTTGAAAACTCTCGGATCGGGTTGCCTCTCGGTTGAAAATTGTGCCTTTTTGGGCCCATCAACACTGGTATAAAATGTGTTGCCTTAGTCAAATTTTCCACTACAACCATGATGGAGACATGTTGTCTCCAAGACATTGGCAATCATGTAATAAAATCCATGGAAATAACTTCCCATTTCCATTCCGGAACTGGCAAAGGCTGCAACAAACCTGCTGGATGTTGATGCTCAACCTTTACCTATTAACATTTCATACACCTTGAAATGTACTCAGCCATTTCCCTTTTCATACCTGGCCAAAAGTACTGCTTCCTAGCTGTAGCAATCATCTTCTGATATCCTGGGTGACCAAAATACGGAGCTTGATGGATTTCATCCATAACAGCTCTCCTCAAATTTGCTACATTTGGAATATAAATTCTACCTTTATAAGTGAGAAGTCCATCTTCTTCCAATTTATATCCCTCATACTTCTTCTCAAGACTTTGCTACTGCAGCTTGTCTTTGACCTGCTCATACAATTCATCTCCGGCAACATGGTTAACAATCTACTGCCTCAAATCTGATTGGCAAATACTAAGAGATGCCACATGCATTTCCTGCACCTTCCTGCTGAGTGCATCAGCTACCTTATTTTCTTTTCCCTTTATGTGCTTGATTTCAAAATCAAACTCACATAAAAAATCCAGCCACCTTGCTTGCCTAGCATTCAAAGTAGGCTGTTCAAATAGATACTTCAGTCCACAATGGTCCATTCTGAGTTCAAATATCCTTCCCATCAAGTAATGTCTCCACATCTTGAAAGCATGTACTATGGCTGCAAGCTCTAGATCATGAGTGGCATAGTTCATCTCATGTTCCTTCAACTTTCTTTACTCATAACATATCACGTGGTTGTCTTGCATAAGGACTCCTCCAAGCCCCTATCCGCATGCATCGGTACATACCACAAAGTCTTTCTCTGGATCTGCAACCTTCAATACTGGTGCACTAGTGAGAAGATTCTTCAACCTCTGGAAACTTTCTTCACACCTCGATGTCCATTCGAACTTCATCCCCTTCTTTTGCAAAGAAGTGATAGCATGTGCAACTTTGGAGAATCCCTCAATGAATCTCCTGTAGTATCCTGCAAGTCCCATGAAAGATCTCACGTCTGTCACATTTCTTGGAGTAGTCCAATTCATAATGGCTTCTATCTTTTCAGGGTCCACAGATATACCCTCCTCTGAGATAATGTGACCCAAATACTAAACTCTATCTCTATAGAAGTCACACTTGCTCAGTTTTGCATACAGCTGATGCTCCCTGAGCAAATTCAATGTCAATCTCAAATACTCTTCATGCTCTTCCTTATTCTTAGAATAAACAAGAATGTCAACAAGGAAAACAAGAACAAATTTGTCCAAATACCTGCTGAAGACACTATTCATAAGGCACATAAATGTAGCTGGTGCATTTGTGAGACCAATTGGTACCACTACAAACTCATAATGCCCATACCTTGTCCTAAAGGTTGTCTTATGAATGTCTTCATCCTTGATTCTCACCTGATGGTAACCAGACCTCAAGTCAATCTTAGAAAACACCCTTGCTCCTCTCATTTGATCAAAGAGGTCATCAATCCTAGGAAAAGGATATTTATTCTTCACTGTAACCTTGTTCAATTATCTGTAATCAATGCATAACCTGAGTGTACCATCTTTCTTCTTTACAAACAAAACTAGTGCTCCCCAAGGAGACACACTCGGCCGGATATACTTCTTTTCCAACAACTCTTGCAGTTGCATTTTCAATTCTAGCATCTCCAGTGTACTCATCCTATAGGGTGCCTTGGACACTGGTGCTGCTCCTGGCACAAGTTCAATTGTGAATTCAATGTCCCTCTTTGGAGGAAGGCCTAGAATCTCATCAGGAAACACATCCCTGAATTCATGTAACACCTGATAGTCCTCCAGCCTAGGAGTTTCATCTCTCGTTTCCTCCAAAATTTGAGCTGCATACAACTGGAAACCCTTCCTACAGAACTTCTTTAACTGCATTGCTGAAACCTGCCTCACCGAAATTACCTTTGGGATACCTTTCACAACTACTAGGTTCCCTTCTTCATCCATGCATTCAAAATTCTTATTGTAGCAGTCAATATTAACCCAGTGAGCTTCTATCCAATCCATTCCAATGAGAACATCATAGGAACCAAGCGGTAGAACATTCAGATCTACACAAGTGACAAATCCATTCATGACCAACGGACATTTTTCTACCACTTCACTGACCTTTCTCTTAGTTCCGGTGGCTAGCTGAACTAACCAAGACTTCCTATGCTTTACTTTCTTAAAAGCACAATTCTCCACTACTCTAGGAGTAATATAACTGTGAGTAGAACCAAGGTCAATCAAAATAGAAACAGATTGTTCAACAATCTTACCTGCTACTTCAACCACAACTGACTGGTGATCTGCTTGGTGGTCCTCCAGTGCTGCATAAATCCTAGGGACTGCCCTTGCTACTTGACCCACTGTTTCCGCTTCATGGATGTTATAAGCTGGCCTTGCACCTTCATTCTCGAGTGGACAATTCCTGTGCATGTGGGGTCCTCCACATTTCCAACATTGGAGTGGTCCTCTATTCTGCTGTGGATCCTTAGGCTTTTCTCTGGTCACTCCAATTGGCTTACTCGCAGCTTGGGATGGCTGCTTCTGCTGATTCCTTAAGCTAGAAGGTTTAAAACCTTTCTTCCTTTGGTCAAACTTATCATTCTTCTTATCCTTCCATGCCTTATGGTAATCAGGTTTACCTTTGCTTTTCTCATAGCAATACTTAGCCTTCCTTATTGCTTCCTCAAGAGTTCTAGGTTCATAAAACTCAATTCTATCTTTGTAAGACTGAGGTAATCCACTCAAAAAATGATGGGCCTTCACTTTTTCATCTCTGAAGTACCAGACATACCTCAACATCTCCAAAAACTTATTTGCATACTCCTCCATGGTCTGTTGTCCCAATCTCAGCTCATGGAACTCCTTAATATTGTCATCATAATACATGTCAGAGAGGTACTTCTGCTAGAAATACTTCTTGAACTGTTTCCACTTAAGTCTCCTTTCACTGATCCTCTTTACTTGTTTGAAGTGTTCCCACCAAATGGATGCTCTTCCATTTAGATTGAATATGGAAACTCTTTCCTTCATGTTTCCTGAATAATCATGCACTTGAAAGTAATTCTTTATCCCAAGAAGCCAAGCTTCATCTTCTTGTCCATTATTTATCTCACCATCAAAATTAGGAGGTTTAGCTTTCTTAAATTCATCCCGAGAGTGATCCCTATGGTGTCTCATTCTCTTCCTTTTATGAGAAGAAGAACTTGAATCCCCACTGGATTCTTCAGAATCATATGATCCACTAGAAGTCCTTCTCCTTCTCCTGGTACTACTCTTACTTCCTTCTGGTCTTGCTGTACCTCGTCCAGAGTCTATCCTTCTATGTAAGTCTGTCAAACTCTGCAGCCTAGCAGCATTCAACTGATGCTGCTCTTCCTGGGCCTTGATCAAGCTTCTCATAGTGGCTGGAAAATCCGACGGTGTCTCTTGGAATCTCCTTACATTAGACTCAATGTCATCATTTCTATTTTGGGCATTTTCTCCCATGGTATCTTCTGCTCGTTCATGCGAATCCCGAGCATCATACCCATCATGGGTTCTCATACTGAACCACCACTTACTTGTCAAACTGCACCACCTGGAATACTTCCCTAGAAATTGACTATGACTCTGCAAACGTGTTAGTAACATAACTGTTAGATACATAACATTAATATAAACCGGCATTACTTACCTTCTCTTGGAGAATTATAAAATTACAAGTTTTTCCAAACACTAGATTTTTCTTCATCAAAGAATGTCAATCTTCGCTGCTAATTTCTCATTTTCAGCCCTGAAATTCACTGACAAACCACTAAAAAATGGTCAAAATCCATTAAGAAATCCTACTGAAAACTCAAAATTTCCTTCTTATTTCAA
This sequence comes from Pseudotsuga menziesii, assembly GCA_001517045.1. Lineage (NCBI taxonomy): Eukaryota > Viridiplantae > Streptophyta > Pinopsida > Pinales > Pinaceae > Pseudotsuga > Pseudotsuga menziesii. The sequence continues at coordinate 992,656 of LPNX011185595.1, forward strand.
CTATTGAATCGGCTCCCCTTTTGACTAAATCTCCCGTGGAATCGGCTCTTCTTTTCACTAAATCTCCCGCAGAATCGGCTCCTCTTTTCACTAAATCTCCCACAGAATCGTCTCTTGGAAACCCTAATTCTTCCGCAACGGTGGCTCTAGGAACCACTAATCATTCCGACGTTTCGGCGATCTCTCTCGTCGAAAGACTTAACGCTTTGGCTTCTACAATGGCGGCTCACGGAATGTTTTCTTCTTCCGATCGGCGCCAAATCGCTTAGAAAAAATTTAACTTCCTCGCGGCGTCGGCTGTCTTCACACATCGAAATTCTAGTGGCTTTGGATTCCGCAACGACGGCACGCCAAATACTAACTTCTTCCAATCGACACGGACTTAGAACAATTTATAACTTTTTCGGCATCGGCGGCCTTTCTAGTTGGAAGCTTTAGTGATTTCGCTTCCACAACGGCGGCTAACGAACCACTTTCTTCTTCCGATCGGCGTCGGTAGTCTTTATCTTCGGAAGCCTTAGGGCTTTTGGATTTCACTAATTGTTCCAATGTGGAACACTTAGAAGAACTTTTCGCGGCTTTCTCCAAACTGTTCCAGCGTCGGCGGTCTTTATCATCGGAAGCCTTAGGGCTTTTGGCTTCCACAACGGCGGAAGTCCTTTCCACTAATTGTTCCGATGTAGAACACTTAGATGAAATTTTCGTGGCTTTCTCCAAACTGTTCTGGCATCGACGATCTTTATCATCAGAAGCCTTAGGTCTTTTGGCTTCCACAATGGCAGAAGTCCCTTCCAGTAATTGTTCCGATGCGGAACACTTAGACGAACTTTTCGCGGCTTTCTCCAAACTGTTCTGGCATCGGTGATCTTTATCATCAGAAGCCTTAGGGATTTTGGCTTCCACAACGGCGGAATTCCCTTCCGCTAATTGTTTCGATGCCAAACACTTAGACGAACTTTTCGCGGCTTTCTCCAAACTGTTCCGGCATCGGCGATCTTTATCATTGGAAGCCTTAGGGATTTTGGCTTCTGCAATGGCAGAAGTCCTTCTACCTAGCTCTTCCGCAACGACGGAAGTCTTCCCCACTAGTGGCTCGATCGCTCCACACTTAGACCATTTTCTTTTGAATTCTACTAGTTGTCCACTGATTTATGCTCAGCAGAATGAGATACAACCTCTGTCAGTTGCTCCTTCTTAGCCCATAGAGGTCCATTGTTTCAACCTGAGGCTCTGATGCCATACTATGAAGTCCCCATTCCTCCGACCGGCATAGAGGACCCGACCCAAACTTAAATGACATGGGCTAAGAGCCCCATGAACATGTGCATGCACAACATTTCTGAAACAAAACGCTGAAAGGAATGCATTGAGTAAAACATGCACCAATGCAATTGTTTATCATGCACAACTATCGTTATTTATCATGCACAGCGGAATCAACATGCATTCACACAAGCATTCATTTAACATGTTCATCATATCATTAATAGAAAAGATAGTTGCAGAAGTAAAAATGGACAAGATCACTTATCTTATGATGAACTCTTCCGCAACCAGCTACGTCGCTGCAACGTTCCACCCAACCATAGGCCAGTGTGCTCCTTAATCTCTCAGCAGCGCTGCCACCCCCGAGCTGGGCATGATTCTCCAAGGAATAAGGGAACTAGCAAGGTTACACATAGCCAAGGATATACAAAACACAGCCAAGCCAACACAGTTCAGTTTATCAGGCCATCAAGGAGTTGGGAAAAGCTTAATGCTAAGTTGGTGAGCTCATTATAGAGCCAAGAACACCTACACCAAAACTATCCTGACCTCTAAGACACCCAAACACACCCAACACAAGGAATCAGTCCCTTCTCTGCTACACAATACCTCAGGCCTTGCATTCCCTTCTAGTGCTATTCAGGGGTGATGGAGAAGAAGGCCAGCCCTCTAGATATGTCTGTGTGGTTTCCAGCCACCAGGTTTGTCAAGAAAAACTAAGCCCCCATCCCTGCTCTCCACACAGTCTGAAGACCCACCATTGCATGTATGCGATCAATCAGCTGATACAGCTTAATACAGGGGGGACAATTCTGAGTCTTTCTTGGCCCTATCGTGGCCAAAATGACTCTCAAGCAAATTTACAATAGTCCCCAACATGTAAGGAAGACCACAGCAACCACATCCAACAATGTGGGAAACACAGCCCATCCTAGGCAACAAAATCACCAAGAAAACATAGACAGACCATGTAGAAGAAGAGAAAAAAATACAGACTTCCCAGCTGTGTGTGAAATGGGAAGACTCCCGTCCCAAAATATAAAGAAGCCACAACAATCACAATAGACCTTGAGAAGGACAGCGACCACCGTGACTCACAGGAAGAACCACAGCTCCAATCTCAACATTTAAATGACAGAAAATTAAATGACCATACCAGTCTGAGAGAAGAGCATACAGCTGCAAATGGGAATGAAAGAGCACATCTCCTAGTCCGATGTGCAGATGGTAACAACGTAAAACCCACCACGCAACCCATGAGGAAAGGATATGGCCTCACCACTCGCAAATCCGCAGAGGAAAAAAAAACGACGTGGGTAACACCAGGATCGCTCCTGTGTGTGAGCAACAACAGCCAACGATCCCTACGTGAGGACGAACCAGAATTCTAGCTTGTGCGTGGATGAACAAAACAGTGGATAGGCGTGAGTAGGGAGTGTGTGAGTGTTCAGCACAAGCATCCAGAGAATAATTTCTATGTGAGTGAGAAGAATGAATGAAGGACCTCTTCGTTCCCTGCCCATCATGAGGTTCGACATTGGTGGAGTGTGCATATGGGTGAGGACTGACAGTCCTTCCACCCCACTCCCAAAACAATTCACTGCCTCAACCACCACCATCCATTCTTCAATGAAAGTGGTTGGGTAGAGCAAGGAAAGAAGACACATGGATTTTTACCCCCATTAGCCAAGGTTTGACAAATTCCCCCACATCCTTATCCTTGTGAAAATCATGCCCCTTTCTCATTTTAGTTGTGGCGATCGTAGGTAGTTGGGTTCATTTAATTAATTATAGATGCATATTTACATGATGGTAAACATAATATATGCCCCATGCCCCGATATACCATCGGTGACAAGTCTAAATCCAAAACATAGCATAACCAATCAATGGTGGGGCCTTGGCCTTTAGCTCCACACCATGATCATTACAGTATATACATCTAATGCAACGGGGTCAAGATCGGGGATGTGACATTAACCATATCTTTTATTATCTTTTGTATATTTTATGATACACAGATCATTATTCAACCTTAGGTATGAGTTTTTTTGAAGGTTTATATGAAATTATTTTATTATTATCATTTGTATGGTTTAATCAATTAAAAATAACATTATTAAAGCATATTTGATGTATTAATTGGTTTGTATAATCATTTGCAGGTTTTAGAATCTTTTTGGGCCAAGTTAATATGCAAAACGCATTCATCCCACTTTTTGCATAGCATGTCCAGCTCGTCATTCATCCCGTTGCATGAAACTTGCTGGTGGTTTGTCAGATGTCGAAAGGTGTTGCTGTAGACTCCAGTCCTGAAGCGCGCTAGAAGATAGACACTCTGTTCTCCCTAAATCGATGCGCAACGTATCCATCTCATGTCCCATCCTTCGTTCGGCACTCCGTCTAGATCTCCCATTAGACTGCGCGCTGCTAAGAATTAATTCCGACCATTTAAAATGTGAAACAGCTGCAAACGTTCTGTTATCCACGCATCCGGGTGATGAAGCTATGTTCTAGACTATTCGCCAGGCTGCATTCTCCTTCACTCACCACCACATCAACCATCCATGTGCTGAACTATTGTATTCAACCCATGATCTAGAAGATGCACCACTACACTCTCCTTTGTTCACCATCAGTCACCTGCTATGCTCAGAAAGGAACTTGTGCCCCACCTCTGCAGATCGTTCACTCTGAAGAAAAGCATGTGCGCCCCTTTGAATATTGTTCACGTTGAAGAAGGAGGATTCCTGTGCATTGGCCTATGGTCAATTAAATGATTTAAAGATTGGCTAAATTTAGAGACTAGTCGACCTCTAAATGGTTGACTTTCTCACCCCTATAAATATTTATATAAAAGCAGCCTTTGTGAGAGAGCTTAGCTAGCTAGAAAATCAGTCAGTTAGTAGAGTTAGGAGAAGAGTTCTTGTTGTAATTTACTCATGAACTTTGTATTTATGTTACACCATTTGAATAAAGAGTTGTATGCATTGCTGTTGAATATTGTGTTTAAGTATAAGTTAGCCAGGCATCACCCTTGATTGCTAAGAGGGCCCCTCATCAACCAGAGGTTCATTTTCTTTGTTTAGCTTAGTTTCTTTTCTGTTTTAGCTAGTCTAGTTTAATTTCTAGTTTGTTTTGATTATATGATAGTAAATGCTATCCTATTTATTTTTTGTAACACATTAACTTAGTTTTATTTCGAAGTTAATTAGTTAGATGCACGCATAGCCTGCTTTCAGTTATTTTCTTTTAGTCATTTTGTTTCTAGTTATTTTCATTTCCAGCGTTACTTTCAGTCTTTGTTTTCAACAATATATAATAAGTTGTTTTCATGAATTTAGAATAGATTCAATTTCGTTATTTCCTTTCCAGTTTTGAATTTATGCAAGTTAATTTCTAGTTAATTTATTAGTTTAATATGCAAATGATTCCTTTTGTTCATGAATTATTTTAAGGTTAATTTGTTGTTAAATAGGTTTATTTACTAATCCAATGCATTAGAATTACATATGCATGGATTCAACTGAAGATTAGTTAATTTAGGTTAGTTTTTACCATTTTTACTGTGTAGCCTATCATTCGGACAACCTGTTTAGTCTGTTATTCAGCCACCCTTTCAAAGCCACAGTTCAGTCTGTCATTCCCCCTTAGTTCTATTTTTTTGTGTTTTTATGTATTTTAAGATTGTTTTTAGTTCGGTTTTGTTGATGTTTGAATTATGCTTTGTCTCTAATAGTTAAATAATCGTTTTGTTTAACATTTAAGTTAAAGTTTAATTCTTTTAAATTATTTATTTAAGTTTTATCATTTTTCTTACTTCTTTTACTTTGAACATAGTTTAAGTTATTCTTAATTTTTGTTTCTGATTTTGTCTTATGGTTGTATGGTTTTATGTCTATTTCTTTTGAATTGATTTATTTGTTTGCATGCGAGATTTAGTTTTTTCCTTAGTATGTTTTTAGGTTGTCTTTTTATGATTCTGTTATTGTTGAAAGAACTTGTAGGATAGAACCTAAAGATATTTCTTTATTAAGTTTTCTACTTGCTTCTTGTATTTAAGTTTTCTTTATTAAGTTTTCTACTTGCTTCTTTTTGAGTTTTCCTTATTAAGTTTTATCTATTAAGTTTTCTAGCTGCTTATAAGTTAAGTCTTCCTTGCACTTTAGTTTTCCATTTGAATAAGTAAGTTGCTGACTATATCTTTTTCAGTCCAAAGTTATAAGATAGATTATTTGTTTAGTTAATCTTTTATCTCAGTTTGGTTACCTTAATTGCATTTTTAGGAAGTTTGACTCAATTTTTCATTTTGAAAGATCTTTTGATATTTTGTTTGTTAAAATATTTACACGACACTCTCTACCTTGGCATATATTTTGTGTCAACTCTGAGCTTACCAACCCTGGTTGATAATTAAAGAATAGGTGGATTAATTTAGACATTATAACACCCAACAGAGTTCTATGGCGAGTGGCTAGTAAAGAGGGGATAGATCATTGATTTCATATTAATATCTCTAGTTTTGATTAGAAAACATTCATATGTCAATTTCCAACATCCATGTTTATTAAAGCAAACAAAACATAGGAAAATAATTCATTAATAATTTCAATTCAAGAGGTGGCTAGGAAATAATAGAAAAAACATTGAAATTTTTTCAAATTGCAAATAAATAAGCAGGTTGTAAGACAAGAAACTACCTGAAATCCCATCGCTTTTCCTCAAAAAAAATTGTGGCCTCTATACCAAATGTTTTCCATATTTTTCCTACATATTCCTTCCTACTTCCAAACCAGGTTGAGGTTGTATGCTGGAGTGATGGAAAAATGTAAAGAATATTACACTGCTAGAGACGTAACCAAAATATTCACCTTTACTATATAACATCATAGCTTAAAAAGATAAGGGAATGTAAATTATAATTTCTATCTATCATTTACTCCTACACAAGATGCATAAAAGAAAAGACTTGGATGATCCTTTGGCCTTCCATGAGTGGCTTCAAGATCTTTTTGAGTGGAAACAAGATCCCCTTTTAGATCCAATTGAAACTACACCATGCAACTGAAAAGTTATTTGATCACATCAATGGATATGAACGTTACACAATAGAAAAAAAATATTCTCTGGGTATACTTCATAGTAAATGACTTGAGTAAAGGATTGTGCAAGCAAATAGGTGCATAAGGTAACTGAAGAAATTAGAATTCTTCATTGTACTAGTTAAAAAATTAACATGTCCATGTTTTAAAGATTTAAATTTTAATGTATCTCTAAAGAAAAAGAATGCATTTTTTAGAGTCAATATATTGAATGAAGGGATTGTCTAATATATGCATATTTACAATTTCTTAAATCCATCTTTTGTTTCTTGAAGAACGCATAGTGTTATCATAGTTGTTCGCAGGCCCTAGGTCTGAAGGAATACACTTCCCATGCTCTCTCCTTGGGTTAAATATTTTTGATACACAACTATCATTTCCACTGAGTTAAGTTCCCCAACGTTCCAATGTAATTTTGTCCCTTGCTGGAGAAACTCTCTTCCCCATTATGAGGTTTCATTTGCCATGATACCCCAACAATTTTTTTACCCTAGACCCCAAGAAAGCATCTATCTGAGAGTCAATCTATCAAAATATTTGAAAGAAGATTGATTTTTCAGTGTTGATTGTTTAATCCTTAAAATCTGATGTTTATATCTTAGGGTTTCATGGATGGGTTGGGAAAGATTCTAAGCTCTTTAACAATACTCTAATCCCAAGAAATAGTGCACACTTTGTTTTTGGTTTAACAGGTTTACTCTAAATCTACCTTTATTACTCATTAACTTCAATGACATAGATGCTTCAAAGCACCTAGGATTGACATGGCAGTGAAAAAAATGAAAAATTAAGTGACATGTTGTTTGGAGTCCCTCTCTATTAGGCGCCTTCTACCTTCTTATAGAATCAGCAGACATTAGACATTAATATGTTTCCAGAGAGATTCTGTGATATTTTCAGGTCATGTGTCAATCTCAACAAGTTGCACTTAACTGAAATCCATGCAAAGACAAAAAGTAGCGCACTTAACATAATTATTTTGTGTGCCTTGTTTGTATGTTTATTTATTATAATAATAAGAGCACAATCGCCATCATCTTCTACTGGAAATTTGTAGCCTATTAAACTATCAATACGATGATGTATGTTAAGTTCTTTTCGAAGACTGATCATTTATTAGGAATAAAACTCTCATGCAATTGGCATCCCGGTTCCACATATCGGGGGAGTATCGGTAAACTTCAGATTCCCTATTGTCGGTATCAAGTTGGGAGAGGAAACCCTAGTGGAACGCAAAGCCCGTTTTATCAATTCATATTGGATTTATAGTTGGATTCTAGGTAGGCTTGATGGGAATATATAATTTTTCATACTAAAAAACGAGGCAGCATTAGTAGCTTAAGTTGATGAAGCAAAAAAACCTAAAGCATCAGAAGGAAAAGAAAAAACACCCAATGAAACCAGTGAATGAATCAGTTGATTACTTTGAACCATCAATACTATTAGTTACAGGTGTGGATGAAGCAACATATCATAGATTTGATCTAGTTGACCCATAGGAAATAGTTACAATACCAAAAGCAAGAGAAGTAGAGAGAGAAGTAGAGACAAATATAAATCCATAAACTGAATCCCTATCATGCTCTGCAATCCAAGACCCGCGTCTCTATTCCATGGTAAGGTGGTCTACTTTGCAAAAATATGTTGAATAAATTCACTAGAGATAGATTTTTCCACCCACATAGAATTAAGTGAGACCTACGAATGACATAGGAAGGAAAGAGAGATGAAACGACACAGGCCACGTCACTCTCTTTACTTTTCATATGCCCCCACGTAAAAAGTGTATCCCTCCCTTGCCCACATCATACTGCTCTACTTAAAATCCTTATTCTATAGAAAGAAGCACCAACAAAAAAAATTAGTGAGCAGGGATGCAAAATTTATGATCTACCATTCTTTTGTGATTGATTCTTCCCCCAGGAGTAGAGTGATCCTTCCCACTTTCTTTTATGATAACAAAAACTTGTTATAATAGGTCCTTTGGTGATCCCTACAAAATATGGGTTGTTACTATAGATCAAGACTGCACCCGGGAAGGCAGGACTCCTTCAAGTTTCAAATTATATAACTTGAAAAATTATGAAGTATTTGGATACACCCCTTCTCATTAACTAAGGGATAATTACTTCTCCTTCAATTACTTTGAATTTTTCAACACTGCTAGGTAAGCGCAGGTAAGGAATAATTCATACCTAGTTAATGCTCATTTTCCTTCATTAGGGAAGATACATTTACTTCTCCTCTCCTACAATTGGGGGTCCTACCATGTATAATTCGGCAGAGAAATTCACATCTACGAGTTGGGAAAATACCATCACTTCATGCATAAAGGGAAAATTACTTCTTCTCCTTGGATAGGCTACCTTTCCACTAGTTAATTTACCAAGTGATAAGGACATAGAGCTCACTTGAGGAAGGAAGGATCGACCTCCTCTATTTCGAGTCCCATAACCCAAAATAGAGCACTCGTACCTTGTTCACGTATGTTGTAGGATTTTCCAAGTGATAAGGCCAGATTATTAGAGGAGAATCTCCCATTGTTTTTTACAATGCCATTCTTTCATTAATTACTTCATTATTTAATGTTGAATGTTGCTTTAAACGCCATTCCTTCATGGAAATATTCATCATTTCGCTAGGTGGATGGTTACTTTTGATGTTCTTCTACTCAAGAATATTTTCACTAAGATATGGCTTGAGAATGAGTAGGATAAAAGACAACTAAAACGCCTCACTTTTTCGACAATTTTTATCAAAATTTGTCAATTATTTTTGGAGGGAAATTGTTATTTTCATCATTTTGTCATTTTAGCAATTCTATTTTACTCCTCTTGACTAAATCCTTGGTTTTAAAATTATCCAGATCGTTAAAATTGTCATTTAAACACTACAATTTATGATTTAGATCCAGTTTTATATTCTCTATAGGCTATTTGGTAGTAGCATATTCCATTGTTTACCCATCATCAGCAGAAATAAGACGAGTAAATGTCTAGCAGTGGTTTTATTTTTGGAAAAAAGACAACGATTAAAGTTAGCCTTGCATGGTATATCCATCAGTTCATTGCATTTGATTTAAACACGATTTATATGTTTGAATTGTAAATGATAATTGTAGACTCTAGTCAATAGCCTTGAATTTTTGTCATAGGAAAGTGTCTTGAATTGTTTTATCTTGCTCATAAACTTTATTCAATTTGTTACTAACTGCTAACAGGACCCTTGACTTTACTCATCAAATTATACCTGAAACACCATCCCCGAGATATCAAAGTATCCCAAAATTCAAAACCACTATTTTGGATAGTTGTAGGTGATATTTTAGTGCCGTACCAACAACTGGAAGTTATCCCTTTTCCATGGGTTTAGTTCTTCTTCCATACTAGTCTGGGTTCTTCTGTTGCTCATGTCATTCTACACTATTTTAAAGTTAGTACTATGTTCGTCAAATATTTATGTAAAAATGACACTTTTTATATATGTGCATATGGTTGATGCTTTTTTGATGGGGATTATAGAAATTTATGCCTATTTTTCAGGTTCTTTAGTCAGGGGATTGGGCTAATTGGTTACTAGTATATAACAGGGATATAATAATGTATACATTTTTATCTGGGTATATGTATACTTAATTTGAGTAGTTAGTTATTGATGGATAGGATGGAATGTATACTTGTTTTTAAGCATCAATATCAAGGAAGATCTTTATTCATGTTATGTGGTATCCCCAAGTTGCTTGGAAATATACCCAGAAAAAACCTTCTAGAAAGATCTCACAACCCTAAATTCAAGACTCGAGCCAACTCTTAGTCAAATTGGGTTCATCTAGCAGTTAAGAGAATCTAATGGAAAATGGAATGAAATGAATAATTTTGGGATTTCCTTAATTCAATTGAGCGTACATTTTCCACATATCTCTTTGTTTAATATCCATGCAAGCCCCTCCATTTGAATTTAACGTGTTCTTTCTGATGTGAGAAGTTTTTTTTTGAAAAAAAAATAGATTCCAGGATAAAAAATATTTTATTAGTACTACTATTTTAATTGGTTAATGAAACATATGTAATACAAAGCTTTGTGGTACTGTAATGATTAGTGGTATTCTTTCTATAAAAACTATCGCTTATATCATTACATACAGAGATGTATGTAATATTGATAATAATTTCTTACTTGTCACCAATATTCATATACATGATGTAATGGTAAAGTAAGTGCATTGCTCTGTTTAAACATTTATATTATGATAAACATCAAAGGAATCAACGAAGTCAATGCAAGCACATCCACCCTGAATATGCTCTTTGAGGGGGGGGGGAGAAAGGATCTTATATGCTTTTTTTCAGTTGGGTTCTAAATAATGGATGTAATGATTTGGAAGAGGCACATATCTACAAATTTAGAAGTGTTCCAGTTAGCACTAAAATAAATAAGAGAGGTTGGTTATGGAGAAGTTTGAAGCTAAAAAACTATATGTATTTTATTCCACCTCAACAAAAAATTGTTAATTTCTGCAAGGTTCAAGATTGTGAATTTTAAATTAGTTCCAACCATGACGATTTCAATATTTTTTCCCTGAAATTGTCCTTCAAATCCTTCTTTCAATGTTGATATGGCAGTATGCATTGCATCATCAAGTTCCATGTCTTATGTGTATCACTTTTCAAGAAAACATTTTCCACTGATCACCTTTTCTTCCATTGTTGAATCCTTTCACGAAAGGTAAGAACCTAGAGGATCCATCTGATACAACTGAGTACCATTGTCATCATAACCAATAACTGAAAGTGAAACTCCAAAGAGTCGTATTCCCCTAGATTTGGTAAATGTATACATCACTGTGGTGGTAAACAGAGTATGGTGGATATAAATAAGGAATAAACCACTTTAGAGTTGTTCCAATCAAGTCAGTCAAAGTCCCATACCAATATTAGACTAATGCTATGGATGCAACACTAGATTTAGTTTTACCAATTAAACAGGGTTTTCCATGTATGTCTTTTGGCCCACATTGTTGTGTTATATGCATTTTTCTTGCCATATAATACACATTTTCATTGTTTGACAAATCATAATGATGGATGATATTTTGTAGGACAAAACATAATCAAAACATTTCCATGAACATTATGTAAGCATTCCATATTGAATTAATTTTAGGATTTAGAGATGACTTGACCATTATTCCTAATGGTTTGTTGTTTGCATTTCTCCTAGCACAACCTTTTGATATAGAAGACACATTTTATTTATTTCCATTTCTCGTTGATTTAGATGAGACCAATACCTCAAGTTTATCTAATTTATTTAATGAGAGGTTCATGAGATGATGATTTAGGTTGATTATGGTATTCCTGTAGCATTGCTTCATGAACCATTCTTTCAATTTTGTTTTTAGTTTATTCTCCTTTATTATGTTGTTAGGATGATAATCTCTTTATATATTTATTTTATTTCCTAGGAAGTGAGTGTATGGATGGAAGTATGCAAACATAATCTATGTTTTCGCAAGGGTTAGAAGGTCCACTAACATTCTAGAATACAAACTAATATTCAAAAGAGGGTATCTTTAGCCATCATTATTTTCACCTTGAGGCTATTTAGTGCAGTGAAAGTTGTACTTTAACATCGAACACTCATGAACGAGAATATATGTAGAAATACATATTAATTGAGTTAATTGATACAATTTCATATCATCTTTTCATTGTGGTTCAATTACTTACTCTACATGACCATCCCTAACTACCAATACTAATTGTTATTTATTAACTTTATTGGTCACTAACACTCATGATATTTATTACACATCAATACATAATATATCAAGGATCCTAATATATTATTGAACGTTACTTGTTCTAGCACCTCCTCTTAACACAAAGTACAATTTTTTTTAACTCCCCTCAATATAAAATCCATAGAAACTTACTCAGTAACTAAGAATAGTTACAAAAGTTGAATGGAATTCTTGTTTAGTATTCAATAATGCAACACTTCTATGGTTCTTAATATCTAAACACTACACTCTTTTGTATGATGCAGGTTGTGTTGGTAAAGAAATGTATGCAATGTCATAACAACCAAGTTTTGCATTGGGACATCAAACATAATTTCTTGATTTTATCAATATTTTTTCTTGTCTGTCTTTCATTATGAGATATTATTATTGAAACAAGTGTTTAAACATGGCATTTTATACTTTAAATACAATATTATCTACCAATTGATAATAATGGGATTCTAAAGATTATGGTTTTTTTCATGACAAGATCTTTCTGTAGTGACCAAAATGGAAACCTGACCAATAGAGTAATCACATTGTGATATAGGTAAGTGAAATATGACCTATTTTTTTATCATAATAAATGTTTTCTATAGTATGAATGCTTTCTTGTTTACAATGCAAAATCTAGATGGAACTTCTCTAGGGTGTTGATTTTCCATTCTAATGTTATGTGTATCCTCCTGGAGCTTCCATTTTTGGATTCTTTGTTTATTTATGTTAGAAATAGTAAGGTCACTGCCATCGAGTATTCCTATGACAAGGAAGGTTTTGCATTCATATTTAAATGGATGTTGTTCATAGTCCTTAGGAAATTATACCCATTTCCAACATCTGCACAATGACTATAGAGTAGAGTCCTATGCCTTATCATGATTGTAGTTTGTTAAGTATCTCTGATTCTATTCCTTCTCCTCGTGTTTCAAATCATTCCTGGTTTTCCAAAGAAAAAAGATAAAAAGACAACCTCATACTATACTCTATGGCCCCATGAATATGCTTATATCCAATGTTGTTGGGGATCATGTAGATCTCCCAATGCAAGCATTGCAACATCACCCTAGGAAGCGAATAAACATTATGAATTGGCATCACAATATATCCTAACCATTTGTCCTTTTGGATACTCATTAGCTTGATGGAAAAAGGAACTTTTCTCATCCCATGGTGGATAGGATCCATGTGAAGCACTAACTATTGGGTTGATCATCCTCTTTTGATTCTCCTTATTGTTCCACTTATATATGGCTCTAGGATGATCATGCTTATCTACTATATCATTGGCATCCACACTAAGATAATTGTTGTTGATAGGTCTCATATAGTGGTACACTTACGGTTACTAGGGAATAATGATTTTTACAATCCCATTAAGCCAATTTCTTGAGTTTTGTTCAAAATTACTAGAAAAAGGTTTATGGATTTCATAACCTGCTTGATCATATATTGTGAACTTTTACAACTTATCATCCTTTTCCAACCATTAGATACTCAAAGTCATGTATTGATTTTTTTTACCATTATAGAGGACTCTGTAAGTTAGGTTTCCAAAATTTTAAAGGGTGCTAGCTCAATGGAAAAGCATCGACCTTACAAGAAGGAGGTTGGTGGTTCAATTACTCCATGCCCTACTGATATTATAATATAGGTTAAAACAACTAAATTAGTAACCAAAAAATAAGAGATAAGTGACCAAACAATGAGAGATAAGTGACCTAAATTCGTATATTGAATTACTAAAAACGACTAAATTAGTGACAGAAAAATGAGAGATGTGAAACTAGGCATTAAAAATGATGCAACATGTGGCACTAATGATGAATACAAACATGGCATTGATATGGTAGCAAAATAAGACGCAAAACTAGGCATTAAAAAGGATGTAACACGTGGTGCTAATGATGAAGTCAAACATGGTGTTGATATGCCAAGCAAAATAAAACGTTACTTTGGATACAAAACATGGCGCTACATAGGAAGCAAAATATGGTGCAAAAATAGAAGAAATATTTGGCGTCATGTTGGTAGCAAAACATGATACAAAAAAGGAAGCAAAAATTGGTGCAAATTTGGAAGTGAAAATTGGCACATACTTGGAAGTAAAACATGATGCAAAATGGGATGCTAAAGTGGTAGCAAAAATGGATACAATATTGGATGTTACGTTGGATGCTAACATGGTGCTATCAAGGATGCAAATATGGCCCTAACGGGGATGTCATTTAAGAAGAAAAATAAGACACTCGCTATGAAGCAAAATATGACGTTATTTAGGAAGAAAACCTCGTCGTTGTTGAGAAAGCAAATTTGGACGCTATTCTGGAAGCAAAAAAATAGATGTTATTTTGAACGTCATAAAGGATGCTATCAAGGAAGAAAAAAAGGACGTTTTTTGAGATTCTTTTAGTTTTTTCCATGACGCATTCCATTTAGCGTCTAGTGTGACCACTCAATGTAAAAAAAATACACTAAAAAGGGATGCTAAATGGGACGTTAATTCCAGGATTTGTTGTAGTGTGAAGAAGTTTTTTCTAATATCTGCATAAAATGAATTGAGGTCATCTAAAGCTGTGATAGGAAACCCATGAAATTGATTCACAAAGCTTCATGTCATTGTATTTGGTTGACTTCTCCACCAAGAAATGACAAACAAAACACTAATAATGACTCTTTCAAACAGGTAGACAAGCTTTTCTCAGGTGCTGTTGATTCCTACATTTACAAATAAAAGATTGATAGTGTTTGTGTAATTTTTTCTCCAGACACTCACTGCTCCTTTAGCGTTTTATTTAGATATTTTTTTGTAATTTGGCTACATGTACATTCTCGAGTAATTTTCATGGGCATCTGCATGCATTTGATGACCTCTAGCACCTACTACTTGAGATTTCATGTGTTATTGATTGGAATTTAAACTGGGTTGTTTAACATATTTAATGCTCACTCTATCCCTTCACCAATGCTAGGACAGAAAAAAAAAACATGGGCATCATGGGTGCTACATTTCGCAAGCAATGGGAATATCCACATTGCCAGCAAAACAATTATAATGGTCTTCATATGCGTTGATGTTCTCATTCTTTGTTGAGTGTTGTACACAATTCTCAACCCATTGGTTCTCTCCTTTGCGCTTCGCGAGAAAGCTTTCATGCATGGACTTCAGATTCGAGGTAAAAGGCTTGGGTTAAGACCTAAAAACTATGGCAATTGTCGTAAAGGATAACATGGAAAATGGCTCTTAACTATCTTTTACAATATCAAACTTTATCCACCTTTTTTATTAAAAAAGAAAACCACATGAGATGCTTGAAAAGGTTTTGGGTAAAGTAACGGGTACGAATAATAATAATTTTTATTTTTAACAAAAACTATTAAATAATAATTCTACTTTTTAACAAAATTATTATTTAATAATATCATTTTTTTAAATAAAAGCTATTATTTTAGAAGAAGTGAATAGGTCAACAACTCATGGGATCATGGTATCACACCTTAAATAACAACCCATGGGATCATGGTATCACATCTTAAATAACAGAATGCTTGGAAAATTTGACAGAGAATGGTGAAAAGTGAAGACTTCGGGTGAATTACTTTGGTCAATATACTTGTGCACATTTCAACAACGAAAATTGGGTATCTTTTTACACTCATGTTGTTCAAGTAAAAAGAAAGTATGGGGTGGATTCTAGTACCAACAAAATGGAAAAGAAGGAAATTGAAAATTAACTCCTTTGTCTCTGGAATCTTCAACTGATCCAACTACATATGGTTTAATGTTTCCTTCAAATTCTACTCCAAGAATAGAAAACATGGGCTTGCTGCTTACCGGAGGCTGCTGCTAAAAAAGACACACTATGGACTAATTTGGTATTGCAACATCATCACTCTTAATGTCTTGATGGTTGTCATCCATAGGTCCACTGATGAAGAATTACGTATATGTTGATTTAAATAGTTGCTCTTCTAATCCATCTGGGTATTCATCATACTTTGGCTGATCAAAAACATTATGAAGAGTATTTTCTTGACTCTCCGAACTTTCCAAAAGAGTTTGTGTATTTTCATCATTAAAGAGATGATCTTCAAAAATTTCTAAAATTTGAACTCCAAAAATCTTCACTTCATGAGGCTCTTAGAAGAATGGAAGTGTATGAGAAGCCTTATATTCATCCTCAAAAGTTTCATGATTAAAAATATGAAAAGGATTCTTTTGAACAATGGGTTGATCATAAAAAAAACCTAGGAACAACAGTTTCATCATAGTGATCAAACAGTGGAAGACTGCTGTAAGATTTAATATAGGCTGGAAAAAATATGTTCCTTTATATCCAAATATTTATCATAAATAGACTGATTTTCATAAACACTCGGAACAACGAACTCATCATAGAAAAAAGTACTTGAAACATTTGATACAATATCAAATGTATCTTTAACATGATTACTATCAACAACTTGGATATCATAATAATCGTGGCATTCTTCCTTGCAACAAAAATTGAAAATGTTTTGTTTTTATCCTCAGCTAATTTTGAAACCATGACTCCCTCATAACATGTTATACATCCTTGGTTACATTCATCATTATGACTTTTTGGATCACATAAATAAGTTTTATTATGGAAATCATCATGTTCGTAGCAATCTTTCAAAAGAAGTTCAACTGAAAAAATGTACTTACAATGTTTGTGGAAACATGCATGGAATTCTGTCAATGAGGAAATGCTAGTAGCTGGCAGAGATCGGTACCACTCTCGAGCATCTCATTCGAGTGAATACATGAACATTTTCATGAGTACATCTTCATGGGATATTTTCACTTGCTACATGAGATCATGAAATTTTGATAAATGATTTGCAAGATTGCCATCCTCATTCTCTTTGAATTTTGGAAGTTGATATTTCCATTCATCTACGAGAGGAACGGGAATTGAAGAATCAGGAATAGATGATAAATTGAGTGGATAAAACCCTTGTTCCAAGGTAGCATCAAAATCCTTTGACATTATGAAACTATAGAGCCACCACCGGATTCTTTGGCTTCACTCGGTGAACAAATATGTAGTCAAACCAGTGCCCACTTCTTGTTCACCATTAAGAAGAGGATCTACTCAAAATTAGAACCCCGGGGAAGATGGCTTCATTATTCCGCACCCCAGTAACCGCTCCAGAAGATTTTTGTACTAGATGTTGTACTATACTACAAGGATACAAAGCCCAGGCATCTCAAAGTTTGGGATTGGTGATTTATAATTGTATTCATTTAGTTTTAAGTTTGGAACGATATGGATGGGTCAAGAGCTCAATAACTAACAAAAGTATATTACAGCAATAGTTAAGATCTCAAATAAACTAGTTTTAAACACCAAGAAAGATAAATCATAGATGTAGGATGATCCAAGCTACCCATCAAATATATAAAACATGGACTTTATACATATATCAGGTTTTAAAACATTTTAAACATAAAAAAAATCTGATTAAAAGATCTTTAGATGCACAAACCAAATATGAGCATTTATAATAAAAATATTATCATAAATGAATTCATAAGCTGTGACAAATCAAATATACTTGACATGCATTTACAATTTATTAAAATTCAAGTTGGCTTAAATCATTCATTATAATTCATCTTCAAAATAGTCCTTATAAAAATCTTATAGAGGTTCACAGTGGCTTGCTGTAGATCCAAAAATTCACTCTCTTGACCCTCGAGATACCAACCCTATCTATCATTTAGAGTTTTTACATTTATAATCAAATAGATGACTAAAAATAGTTCTAAGATCCAAAATTTGGGTATCGACATTACTCAAAATAGAAAAAATATTTACATTAATAATTACAGTCAAAATATGATTAAATTAATTCTCCAAGCATGTGTCAGCTAATAACATTTTAGACCACGTGTTCACTATGATAGGGTAGAAAATTTGAACCATTCAAAACTTTGACTACCACGTGCAACTTGCTCTTCTTATTCTCTGATTATTATAGATGCCACGAGTTTCTTCAACCAACATAGTCAAGATATCTAAAGATTTTTAAAAAAATTTGAAACTTTAACTGCCGTATGCACTCAAATATTCTAGCAACTGATTTAAAATCTATAAATATAGAGAGGATTATTTAATCAACGCTAATTAAATACTAAGAAATTTGAGGATGAATGTTGATTTTCGATCTATTCTTGAAACATATGTGCTCAAACCTGGAGATGATCCTTTGACTAAACAATTTTATAAAAGGTAAATTTTGCAAATCTCTAGAAAAAACGGCCTAAAAGAACCACTTGTATCTGTTATACCATGAAATTTGTTTAAGTTTGGAAAGAGGTTTTTTTGAATAGGTTTGTGATGAACAAAATAAAAATTAATATTCCTCTCCAATTGATTGAAATACATGCCCAAAGATAATGACTAAAACAAGAAATCATTAAATTTTTAAATCTAGAAAAATAGGTTGTTGAATGTCCATTCAAATCCTCCAAACTAACACACCTGTGTAAAAAATGAGAGATGATTTTGTTTATGGGTCTTTGTTTGACAAAAAACTATTTTGGTTTTCAAAAATTCATTTCCATCTGTTTAGAAACTGAACTTGAAGTGAATGACTAGAAAAGACATGTGTGTGCTATCAGTGACTTTTCAAACTCTTTAACAAAAATCCCATGAAACTTTGTGTTTTCTTTGCTAAACGATTTAGCTTATTTCCTGCAACCTTATGAGATTCTGAAGAAAATGCAGCAATTTTTTGTCCCATTCTAAGTTTTCTTTTTTTATTCTATGTAATTTGCCACTTTCCTTCTTCATTTTGGTGACTATTAACTAGAGTAAACACATGTTGAAGAATTATGAACTGAAACAAACTTGACAAGAAGTAGCTCTAGATGCCATGGAAACCTACATTTAAATTTAAACATTTTTTCCTGAACTTTGGCAGGTGAGAAATCTTGGGCACACTAATACCAATTCATGATGTTTCAAATTTAGTGATTCCATATCAATTCATAAGGCGGTCAAGTATTATGAATGTTTCATGAATATAAACGGTGCTCCCAAACATCATTAAATCACCTTATGCTTAATTAACCACCAAATTTAAAATTTCACTACTTCAATACATTTCGCTAGCATAAACATATACAACATCTTTACAATTCATTCCCGAAATGCTGCAAGTTTGAAAATTTCATCAAACTTTGGACAACTCTCATAAAATAAAGCTCAAAGACATGGGAACTTTAATGATATTATACCATTAGATGAGATTATTTAAAATATAATATCCAATATAAACTCATTAATAAAAATAAACACATCAAAACAAATCTAATGGGTATGAGGTAATATGGAATCAAGCACACTTTAAAAGACTCAAATCAAACATTTAAGGGATTCAAAAGGAAACAAAATTAAAATAAAAGGAAAGGTCTAGAGTACAGTTCAAGTACTAACAACTGGAAAGTTACAGGAGCATTGGTTAATCCAAATGGTATGACAAGGAATTCTAAATGACCATAATGACATCTGAAAGAAGTTTTTTGCACATTTTACTCCTTCATTCAAATTTGATGGTAAACATATATAAGATCATTTTTTTAGAAGAATTTTGCTCCAAATAGTTCATCCATGAGTTCATCTATCCAAGCAATTGGTGTTAGAACATCATACCACCTAGTACGATGGTCACATGTCACCTAGTACATACCTTCATTTTTTTCACTTATGTTGCATAGTCCAAACTTTCATCATGTTGACTTCCTAATGTAATTGGGGGTTTTATACCATTAATTACACCCAGCACCAACATTTTGATCATTTAGGATCATGAGAACCCTAATTAATGATATTTTGGTCTCTTGGGGCACTCCCACTGCTTAAAACATGGAACTAGTTTAACCAGATGCACCCATGCATTGTATTTGAGTGTTTTTGTTGTTTTGGACCATTCAATGCTTCCTAGAGCCACTCCCACTCACCCATGTATTCAAGAATGCATTTCCTACCCTTATTTATGACCTAGCATGCTTCACCTATGTTCACATGGCCATTTGTGACCGTTTGAGGTGGTTTGGGAGCTCATTGGTCCACCTAGGGGGGTTTGAGGTCCAATCTAAGCCTGCCACATGTATTCCACCAATTTTCCTCCAAAGGATAACAATTTTTTCCTATTGTATTATAATCATGTTCCGGACATATTTACTTGTTGGATAGTAGTAGAAAACTCAGTTATTGGCATCATCCATATGTGTTAATATCTCTCTTTTACATTGTTTTCTTCATGTTTTTTCAAATTCTTTAGTTGTGAAGATTCTCTTAGCTTATATATATTTATGTGAATCATAATTTCACATGGTATCAGATGTATTTGGATATGCAACTCAAATTCATAGAGTTCATAGGGTTCGAATTGCTATTTAGGTTCTCCTCAAGTAGATTTGAGAGTTTGCATTGGAGGTTGTTCAGTAGATCTTTATCACCGAGTGTGCAGCAACGAATGGAGCAGTATCATACAGGTTTTATCACTCTATTCAACTTTTTTGAATGGAAGGTGGAAATGGTGATCTAGTTGAGGTCAAAAGGTCTCTAAAGAGTAACCATGGGAACAAAGAACGAGCCCAACTCAGTTGTTGAGAAGTCTAAGTATTTCAACAGATTGGATTACGCATTCGAGATGTTGTGTCTCAGTATTTAGATGGATCTCTTATTTCATGTAGATAGTATTAAAACACGCAATAAAGTGTGTCTCCAACTCGAGTCACTATTTAGGAATACTGATGAGCTAAGAAGACACTAACTCGAAAATGAGTTGATCACTTTGAATTCAAATCACTTTGTGACGATCCAGGATTTCTTCACTAAGTTCAAATCCTTCATAATTCAGCTGAAACAATGTGGCATTGAAAATATGGAAGAGAAGATGATATTTTCCATTCTTTCGAAGCTAGGGCCTGAATATTCAATGTTTGTTTCGACATTCCACTCAAGAAAGCTGATAGTTCAAAACTAGAGAATGCCAACTTTAGCAGACTTCATGGAGTATTTGACTCAAGAAAAAGATAAATTTGTTCAAATTGGTACCATAAAATGCACTAAGTATCAAGCTCTTTTTGTGGGTGTTTCAAATCAAGGAAAGGTAAATAAGAAGGTTGAGGATTCAAAACAGCAAGAGAAGAAGAAGGAAGAGAAGCCCAAATCTTCTGATGGGGGTTCGAATCCTAGAAAGGACAAAGGAAAGGAGAAATAGAATAAAAAATTCCCTTATTGTCATAAAAGATGGCATCTAGAGAGTGCATGCATGAAAAAACCCATTGACATGATGACACAAATCCTTGATAAGAAAAACACTCCTCTTCCATATGGCACAAGGAAGAAAGAGGGAGGTTCGAATTCTAAGAACAAGAAAATATGCCATGCACTAGTTGCTAGATATTCTTGCTCTTCCTCCTTCATCATAGATTCAAGTTCCTCAATTCACGTGGATTCAGTACAATATTCCTTCTCGGCCCTACATCCATACAGTGGTGTATCCATCCTCGTGGGTGATGACTCTAAGATCCTAGCCAAAGGAATTGGCAGTATAAATCTTGACAATAGGTACTTCAACAATATGTTGTATGTGCCTGATATTGCAGAAAACCTACTCTTTGTCTATCAAATGACACATATAGGTTCAGCCAAGAGAGTTCCATTC
This sequence comes from Pseudotsuga menziesii, assembly GCA_001517045.1. Lineage (NCBI taxonomy): Eukaryota > Viridiplantae > Streptophyta > Pinopsida > Pinales > Pinaceae > Pseudotsuga > Pseudotsuga menziesii. The sequence goes on from LPNX011185595.1 coordinate 1,014,514, forward strand.
ACTCAAGATGATGTGGAGATTTTAGAAATTTCTATAGGCAAAGTTGTTGTAGTGGGTATTGCAAATCATGAGTCAAGGATGTACAGGTTTTCACAGTTTCTTCCTTACTCATTTGGGAATGTGCTCCTGTCACATGCCAATGAGACTATAAATATATGGCATGAGAGTCTTGGACACCTCAACTACATATATATTCAGGCATTGATTAAATAAAACATGGTTGAAGGACTTCCAAGCATCAAGTTTTCCAAAGGCACATGCAAGGGATGCATTGTTGGGTAGCATGAATATCACAAGTATGACAAGGGGAAGGAAATAAGAGCTTTAAAAGTGCTTGAATTGATCCATTAATATCTAATATGACGTCTTCCCACACCCTCCTTTGGAAACTAAAGGTATGTCTTGACATTCCTAGATGATTTGTCAAGGTTTTGTTGGGTGTATTTTCTCAAGCTAAAATCTGAAGTGTTTGAGATCTTAGAAGTTTTCAAGGATTTGATTGAGAAATTGAGTGGGAAGAACATAAAGGTCTGAAGGAATTATAATGGAAAGGAATATGTCAATAATAACCTACAATATCTATGTGAGGAGAATAGAATTCAAATGCAACATTATGTACCTTACACACCACAATAAAATGGTGTGGCAAAGCACAAGAATAGAGCATTGAAGGAGATGGTCACATACATGTTGGAGGATAAGTTTGTGTCTCCTAATATATGGGATGTGTTAAATAAATGTAATTGTATAAGATATTATATTTTGTACTATTATTGTTATTACCTCTTTCGGAGATGTTGTTCCTCTGATTAGGGATGTCATTGATGTAATTGGTCATGTAAAGTCTTGATATAAATCCTCTATTGTAAGTCATGTCAGTAGTACCCACAAAGTTACTATTAAAATGTATTTTTGAGTCTCCCAAGGAAATTCAACCCTATTTGGGATGATAATTAAGCCTTGTTGGGTTATTAGGATTCTCCACTTATTAGTATAAATAGGGGAGGTGCCTTACTCATTTGGACATATACAGTATAACTTAGTAGTTGCGCTAGAGATAAAAAAAACTAGTCCATATGGGAGAGAGGAGGTAGTCCAGTATTATTCTTGGGGTCTAATAAGTCTTATTCTTTGGGTCTTACATTTTAATTCATTGAATTCTATATCAAGGAAGTTTTGTTGGGTTTTCTTCCCCATGAGGGTTTCCCGAGACAAATCTTTGTGTTCTTTTGTGTGGTTGTGCTTGTCTTTCTTTTAGTGATCATTTTGTATATGGTTATGATGTTATGATGCTAAATGTTTTTATATATTGTATGAACATTTAAATATAAACATGGTATCAGATCCACCCTAAAATAATTCTTTGTGAATACGAAACTCTACTACAGATACTGGAGATTAGGGATTCATGCTTGACAACCCTAGAGGACAAAAACTAGTCATCTTGGGACATTCACTACAACTCAATATTGAAGAATTATAAGGAGTTGAAACTTTTACAAGCCAAAGATAAAATATTTATGTACCTTTTGTGAAGGTTTCGTTTTCATATTCCCAATACTTCAAGAGATATGATTCCTACAAATCAGGGTTCCATCCTCCTCCACAATACAGTCATAAACAAGTAACCTGAGGGGAATTGCTATATCTCTGACTAGAAAGGTCCAAATAAAATTTTGCAAGATGTTGCAAATAAGGAACGGACTGTAGTTTCTATGGTCATAGTTTTAGATCCCAAAGGTGAAATAGTGACACGTGTCATTTCGTACAAGTTCGCTATGATAAACATTTCTTAAAGAAGTTTCCTTGTTAAAATTCGCATAAGTCCCACTTGGAGAATCTAATTCTGCTCTAACCTTTGGGATTGGAAATAAGACATATCATGCTATATCATGACTAAGATTCATATCTATAGGATCAAGAATGTAGGAGATATAGTAGAATCAATATCAAACAATTATATAGAATAAATTGGAGAAAACTAGGGCTTCCTGTTCCGGGCACTCCTTTCCACCGATCAGTTGAAAAAAGGAGTACTATCAAACTCACCTTAGGAGGGCGCATATGTCTATGGAATAATTTTCTCATTATGTGGATCTTCAATTTTTTACCTAACATTGTTTCTGGAGAAAACTAGGGCATCAGATAATTTGTAGTTATGTCCACAGTTTTGGTAAAATGAGTATGTTGCTCAGCTCGCCTTAAAGAGGCGCATATTTATATCCAATCAGATATGAAATATTACTAATTTGAAAAATTAGGGTTTCTCTGCCAAACCCTAGGTCCACTAGAAGTAGTCTTCCAAAAAATCTTTCAAGCAAGCATCAAGTTGAAGAAATATCATTGGTAAGTACTATCCTCTCTATTTCCATTTTAAGTTCTCATTTTTATAATGATGACAAATAGTACCAATCTTGAGAACAATCTTAAAGGAACCGATAACCTCTAAGCATGGAATTATAGAGTGCTTCTCATACCTAAATAAGTATTACTTAGTGAAATATGACAAAGAAGAAGCTGCATATCCAGAGGGAGATTAAGACAAAGCACAAGAAGGACTTATTCAAAGCTAAGAGGATTATTGTTGTCTCCATTGGATCTCACATGTATCATCCTTGTAGATTCCTAAGGATATATAATGACCAACTTTTACGAAGGAAAGAATATCAACAAAAATATGACATTGAGGAAACAGTTGAAGAATGTGAAGATACAGAACTCAGATACCACGTAGTCTCACTTCACAACGGTTGCTCAAATCGAGGAACAACTTAAAATAGTCAAAGAGACTTTGAAAGAAGGAGATATTGTTATGACCACCCTGAATGGAATCAAAATATCATGGGATTCATTCATTCTATGAATACGTACAAGAAGGAAGCTGATCTCTTTCAGTAGAATATGGTAAGAATGCACACAAGAAGAAGCTTGATTCATAACAAGAGAAGATGAGATCAACTAAAGTTCAATCTCTCACAGTCTAGTCCAAGAAGAAATTAGAGAAGGAAGGAGGACCATCATCACAAGAGAATACAAAATGAATTTAGAAGATATCCTTCCAAATATTCGATACTACATTTGTGATGACAAGGGACACTGCTCCAGATATTGTCCCAGAAATTGAGGCTCCTTCAATAAGAAGTCAAACAATAAAAGGCATAATGCTCACACCATTGAAGATGATGAACCATATAATAAAATATTCAGAGAAGAAAAGGAATATTCTTAAAGTGATGAGGAATATGAATTCTACTGGTGCAGACAAAGATCATACTCTTATCCATCTCAATTTTTTAATAAGAAGGAATGCAGTTGGTGAAACTCACAACCAGTACACAAGTTTCCAGAATAAGAAGAGGAAGTAGAAGGCTCCATTTATTCTTAAGGATCAAGAAGTAGTCCACCCACCAAACAAACAAAGACAGGTTCCCAGAATCAAATGATGAAGTAGAACGCTCTAGTTATTCTTGAGGATCAAGAAGGAGTCCACCCACCAAAATATAAGTATTTGAACTATCATTTCCTATATATCTAGTTGACTAAATAACTTGTTTAGTTGTGTTCCTATCTGTGTTCAAGGAAATGTATTATGCATGATAGAATGTTTGCATTAATGAACAGTATACTACTAACATGCATGTGATGGGTAAGTGGCATATGGTGCTATACAACATTCCATTTCTACTTATCCAGAATGAAACTTCATTGTTGACATATTGGCATTAGTGAAAAATCTCAATAATGTTATGGTAGAGATGGAAGGCATCTAGAAAGCTTCCATGTGTATACGAGATATGAATGAATGTTGTATTGGCTAAAATAGTTGCATGATTATATCTTTATGCATAAGAATTTTTTATTATGAATATTTCTTGAATATTATGAAATGTTTCTAACCATGTAATTTATTTATTTGACTTGTAGGAATTATCATGAACAATCACCTACAAGAAAAGAAGGATGAGACTTGTTCCGAAGAACAAGTGATGACAGTCCAGTTAGAAGATTCACTCCAATAAACATACATGAAAATGAACTTGAAGCTCCTAGGGCTAGAGACACTATCACGAAAGAAAAATATTTAGAATAATATAAGAATCATGATATGACATAAAGAGAGAGGTAGAACCACCTCGAGAGATGAACACCATCTTGGGAACAAGAGATAATTTAAGATGAAGAAAAGTATCACGAGAATTCCAATGAAAGTACGAGGCCTTGGATGCACTCTAGTTATTTGGCACTGTTTAATGACATCATTGATGCATATTCATGAAGAAGTAGTCAAACGATACTATTATCAAAGAGTACTAGTTGATCACGGGGAATGATTCTAGGATGTGGTTCCAAGACCTAAAGGGAATTCTGTAGTGTCTTCCATGTGGATCTACAAGATCAAGTATGCAACAGATGACAACATAAAGGGATACAAAGCAAGGTTTGTGGTTTCTCTTAGAAAGAGGGAGTAGACTATGGCGTGACATATTCCATTGACCAAGACACACTTCTCCAGTGAAATACAAGTGTATATCGATCAGAGAACCACATGTGCATAAAAGGATTTGTACCAGCTTAGAAGAAACCTATGGATAAGCACATCCAGTTATATGAGGAGCTCGAATATCACCAAAAGTGATGAAGATATTAACCTTTTCCATGAGGTTGAATATGGAATCATATAGATGATGAAAAACTCATAGATGGGTCCAAGAGGAACGTTTCAACAAATTTCAAGATAGAGGACATTGGTATCCAGTGACCTAAGATGAATGCTTAGAAGATCTGTAGAAATGATGGTACCTGTCACTCCAATTTAGAATGTTTCAATACATAGAGTACAAAATGTAGAGGGAGGATGATGCTCCACTTCAAATTGAGTGTCTGCATAATATCTCTGAGTTCGACATGGTATTATAGGATGGACATATTCCTGATAGACTTAGGCTTTACCAAGAGTAAAGTGGGTTCAACCTTTACTTTAAGGTTGAATGCGGAAGCCCGAGATATGTCGATGACATGATAGGATGAACTCATTGTAGATACAAAGAGAAAGTGTTGAAGACAGGAAGAGAACTTCAAAATATTTGGGATCAGGTGTGATCTCATGGATAAGTATATTGCAGCATGTTTATCCTGTAGCGAAGAAGTATTGTTTCACAAACTATTAGCAGGATTGTCGAGATGGATGCAACTGATATTTATTGTGACAACTAGAATTTCAAAGAACCCGATATTTCATAAATTTTGGGATATGGTGCAGAGAGGGGTTGTGAGACTCTCGTATGTTCCTACAAAGGAACAACTTGTGTATGTACAAGAAAATAATAATCATCCCCAATGATTTGGTCACTGTATAGAGAGCATGGTCCTATCTTCGTGGGTAGATCCCAATATGGTTGGTGACATCATCAAGGGTGGATCCCAGTATGATTGGTCGTATTAATAAGGGTATATCCCAACATGGTTGGTGGTATCCTCACAAGGAAAATCCCAAGAAGGTTAGTGGTATCGTCAAATAGGAAGGTCCCAACGAGAAGTGGTCTTGCATTCATTTACGGACATTGTGGTCTAGAATTCATTTGTGTACATTGTGTTCTTTCATTCAATTACGGAAGTTGTGGTCCTACATTCATTTATGGACGTTTTGGTCTTGCATTCATTTGTAGACATTATGGTCCTGTATTATTTTGTTGACGTTGTGATCCTACATTCATTTGCAGACGTTGTGTTCCTACATTCATTTGCGGAAGTTGTGGTCCTACATTCATTGATGGAGATTGTGTTATTAAATTCATTTGCAAACATTGTGGTCCTACATTCATTTTAGGACATTGTGGTCCTGCATTCATTTGCAGACAATCCATCACCTTTTGATGCTATGGGTTATTTCGCATTAAGTTGTTATGGTTTGTTTATTGTTGTGATGTGATGCGATGCTTGATATGTGATGCTCAAGATGTGATGCTTGTAATGATGCAATGAGATGTGATGCTCGTGATGATGTGATGAGATGTGCTTCCTGTGACGATGCGATGAGATGTGATTCGATGCTTATGATGATGTGTCGAGATACGATGCTCATGATGTGATGATCGAGATGTGGTGTTCCGTGATGGATATATTCGATGGATAATTGATAATGATGATATAGTTGTGAAAAAAATCCTATGACATATAGACTTACCAGTCATTTGTACAGATGTATTGTTGTGTTATAAAATACCCTCCTTGTTAAGAGGGAGTCTTAAAGAAATGTAACTGCAAAAGATATTTTATTTTATACTATTATTGTTATTACCTCTTTCGGAGATGTTGTTCCTTCGGTTAGGGATTTCATTGATGTAATTGGTCATGTAAAGTCTTGAGGTAAATCCTTTATTGTAATTCGGGTCACTAGTACCCAAAAAATTATTATTAAAATGTATGTGTGAGACTCCGAAGGAAATTAGACCCTGTTGGGTTATTAGGATTCTCCACTGATTAGTATAAATAGGGGAGGCTCCTCACTCATTTCGGAATATACAGTATAGCTCAACAATTGCGCTAGAGAGAGAAAGAGTTTTCCATATGGGAGAGAGGAGGAAGCCCAGTATTATTCTTGGAGTCTTATAAGTCTTATTATTTTGGTCTTACACTATAGTTGGTTGAATCCTATATCGGGGAAGTTTTGTTGGGTTTTCTTCCACATGAGGGTTTCCTAGGATAAATCTATCATGTCACCATATTTTTGGACATAAAAGTGTTGTCCTTTCCCAACACCTTGGGGTCAAACAATGTATTAATTACCTCACTTAGGGAATTTTGACCAAATATTATTTATGAGTCTTATACTTAGTTTCATTTCATTAATTAATTAATAAATGTGGAAATAATACGTGGAATTGAGCTTGCCATGTCAGGAGGTACAATGGGAAATCCAACTTTCCAAGGAGAAGAAATAGAAATTGTATGACAAAATTAATAAGATAGAAAAGGGAAAGTGCTAAAAAAACAAAGAAAAGCAGTCAGCTACAAAAAGGAAACATCAGACCAAAGGAGTATGTAGTTTACATTTTGGAGTGCAATGAAAAAAGAAGAAGGCAGAAAAAGATGTCATTATGAAAAGAGGAAACATCATACCAAAGGAGGGCGCAGTTTCCCTTTTGGAGTTCAATCACAAAAGTAGGAAAGTCAAGAAAAGTTGTCATAAGTAAAAATAGAAACTCTGGGTCAAGGAAAGTGTAGTTTCCAAATGGGATGAAGGATACAAGAATGGAAACATATTTGAGGACTCAAAATTGCTAAAATTATCAAGGAGGGCTCATTCATGGTTAGGGTTAGGGCTTCTAAGTGAATCACTTGCTCTCATGGGTCACCTATTACCTATACATGCTAAAAAATTCACCAATGGTTTATAAAAAGCCAATTCAAGATCATTTACTCAGTTTGGTTAATGTATGTTTTGGTATTGATCGGAGCCTAAGCTTTAATAATAAGTGGTGAGTCTCGATCTCTTGGGTGTTGTGCCCTGAGTCGCTTGTTCCCCTTCTCCCCTCTTCTTTGCTTATACATTGTAAGTATGAATTAGGATAAGCAAAATATTTCATCTATTGAAGTAGGTTTTTTGCAGGTGTCGATGTATCTTTCATTCGATTATCAAATCAGCTTGGATAGCTTTGACGCCTCCTATCAGTTACAACCCTTCCTCTTCTCTTATTCTCTCCGTTATATGATATTCTATAAATTTTGGAGATATGTAATGGATATTTTGACATAAATGTCACTCCCAAAGTTTTTGAGGTTCAAGGATCAAATTTCTTGGGTTTCGTAGCTCCGTAGTTATAATTTTGGAGTTGTTCTATGAGAGGTTACCTCTATGAATATTTTCAGAATTATTTCAAACCTCATGGTCCTGATATGTTATTATTTACAATATCTATAAGTTTCATAACATTCTGATCTATTTTGACTGAGTTTAGTATCAATCTTTTACACCCTACCTAGATTTCATTGCTAAAATGACAAGTTTTCCAATTCGTAGCATTTTATATACCTAAACAAGTCCATTTGTTTTAATTTCTGTTATGAAAAATAGTTAGCACAATAATTATGACATCCCATGTTTAAAACCAAATTTTAGTGCCAGGCTTATTGCATTTGAAAAACACCGAATCATGACTAGTTGCACAATCTTGGTAACTAGTTTTCATCTTCCAAACTGTAATATTCCTTGTGAATTTCCAGACTTTTTTAAAACTTGAAAAACCCTTTATATACATGTATGATAACATTATTACCAATCCAAATCAGTTTCCTCAATCGACTAGTTGATTGGACATGAGGAAAGTTCTTCCTAGTTTCACGGTTAGGTGACCCTAAAGCGTGGGAGAAAGTTTCAACATCGCTGACTCTAAAACATAGATGGTCCCTGATATAAATGTGTTATGGAAGACACTCTATCAGTCCTAAAAATTTTCCTTGGTTTCTTCCCTCAACCCGCTTCCCTATTCATAAATTTACCAACAAAAATACCCTATTTTCCTAGTTCAAATTGGACTGCTTAAGTGCACAAGTTTTATATCATAATTTTACCTTTAATTTGCAGCAAGTTAGTGTTAAGATATGTACATCATATCTTGGAACATTACAAAATATCTTTGTTCTTTTCTGTTGTTGTTCTTTTCTTTCTTTCAGTGATCCTTTTGTATATGGTTATGATGCTAAATGTTTTTATATCTTGTATAACCATTGAAATATTAACAAGATGAAGCCATCAATTGTGATGCATATTTTCAGGATAGAGATCCACATAGAGAATTGGAAGATAAAAGTCCATTTCATGCTTGGAGTGGTCACAGGCCTAATTTTTCTCATTTTAGGGTTTTTGGCTTAAATAGCCACATGCAATTCAAATCCACACGAGGAAATTCAAATTGATTAGACTCTACTTGACTGTAGGTAAATAACACCTTGTCTAAATCACTGTCAGAGGACTCAATAGTTAACTGACCTTGTCTAAACCATTACCGGAGTTCAACAGAGTTCTAAAACACAACTCAAGTGTCTACTTCAGTGTTGACTGAGGCTAACTGATTGTGGTAGGTGATAAATGCGCATCTCCTGCATGCAACCCTGCAAACCTAGCACTAACTGTATGTAGAGGACTAGAACTAAATGTAACTGAATCCTAACTCAGCTTGACTAGTCACCAACTCAACTCAACTGACCTTGGTTTGTATCGGCACTCCCAGTGGCTCCTAAATTGTAGGGATTGGTCTAGGAGGCTTCTAAATTGATGCATGCAAGTGCAATCAGTGGCAGTAGGACTCAATTAGTGTTCCCCACACTTTAGTAACTGGAACATGTGCCCCAATTAGGCCAAGTGGACCCAATGGTGCTAGTGACTAAAAATAGACTGGGTGGACTCTCAATTTAGACATGAGTCCTGATTTAGACATATGACCAAATTGGACAAGGGAGGGTTAATAATCCTAACAGCGCAATATTAATATTGCAGATACTAAAGGAAGTGGGGATGTCGCGGCACTGGATGTGCCAACAGATCCGATGACTCAACCACTGAAGATTGAGAAATTTAACATTGGGACAAAGGAAAATCTGAAATTTGCAAATATTGGGGACTACTGGGACAAGGAGACCATGGAAAAAATCACAGATCTATTGCATGAGTTTCAAGATTTGTTCCCAAAAAAATTCTCAGAAATGAAGGGGATATTGGGTGACCTAGGGGAAATGAAAATCCCATTAAAACCAGTGCAAAAGAGGCCATATTGCTTTAATACATGATATAAAGAACAAGTCAATGTTGAACTTGATCAGATGCTAGATGTAGGGATTATTGAGCCTGTTGAAGAATCAAAATGGATAAGCCCTATGGTATTGCAAGACAAGAAAACTGGTGAGGTACGAATCTATGTCAATTTAAGAAAGTTGAACGATGCTTGCATGCATGATCCCTTTCTGACAACATTCACGGATGCAGTTCTTAAGGGAGTAGGAGGTCAAGAAATGTACTCTTTTACCGATGTATTTTTTGATTATCACCAGATAAGAATTGCAAAGGAATACCACCACAAAACCACATGTGTCACTGAATGGGGTTTATTTCAATACACAGTGATGCCCTTTGGGTTGAAGAATGCACCTACGGTATTCTCTCAAGTTGTTGTCGATGCATTTAAATATTTTATTCAGAAATTTATGCAAGTATGTATGGATGATTGGACAGTCTACGGGTTGATTAAGGATCACTTGGAAAACCTGTGCTTGATGTTGGAAAGGTGTCAACAGCATAAGATCGCATTAAATTCAAAGAATTCCATCTTCTGTGCACCATTTGGGATACTGTTGGGTCATATTTTTTGTAAGAAGGGGATTTTGGTTGATCCAGTGAAGATTGCACTCATTATGATCCTGCTGCCACCTACAAATATGAATATGCTTTGTGCGACACTGGGACACACTAGGTACTATCACAAGTTTATCCACGGTTACGCTGCTATTACTACCCTTATGGAGAAACTATTAAAGAAGGATGTTGCATTCGTATGGAGCCAAGAGTGTCCAAGCAGCTTCGACACATTGAATTCCAAGATGGCTTCAACACCCATACTTGTGTTCCCCAATTGGAACAAGGAGTTCCATGCCCATGTCAATGCCTCGTCTATTGTGCTGGGAGTGCTACTCGTGCAACCAGGAGAAGGAGATCTAGATCACCTGATTTCCTTTGCTAGTAGGAAGTTATCCTTTACTGAGAAGAATTAAACAACCATAGAAAGAGAGGGGTTGGGGATGGCATATGCGTTGTAAAATTTCAGGAATTATCTCTTGGGAAGTCACTTCAAAATGTTCATTGACCATTTGGATTTGAAATATCTAGTTAATAAGCCTGTGTTGGGGGGGAAGATATATCACTGGCTACTTCTCTTTCAGGAGTTTGATTTCGAAATACTAGTGAAGCCGGGACGCCTGAATGTTGGTCCTGATCATCTATCTCACATTGAACCAGGTGAAGAACCCACCAATATTGACGATGGATTGTCGGATGTGGCGTTGTTTCAAGTTGATATCGCAGATGACCATTATGCTTCGATCATTCATTTTCTAGCAACTGGAGTTGTGCCAAAGGAAATGTCAACTAGTCAAAAGAGGAAATTGGTAGTAAAGGCTTCATATTTCAAGTTAATTGTTGTGAACTTATAAAAATATGGACCTGATGAGATCCTGTGATGGTGTGTTCTACCTCATGACCAAGGGAAAATTATGGCAGAAGCACATGTAGGAGTTGCGGGTTGAAATTATGGAGGATGGGAGACTACACGTAAGGTTTTGCACGCTGGGCTATGGTGGCCTACTTTACACAATGATGTAGTATACTATGCGCAGAGCTTTGACATCTGTCAACATGTCAAGAATCCATCACGACGGGACGAAATGCCACTTGTACCATAGGTAAATTTACAACCTTTTGATAAATGGGCTGTAGACTTTGTGGGTCCTATAAACCCACTAGGGAAGAGAACGGGTGCACAGTACATAATTACTATGACTAAATATTTGACAAGGTGGGTGGAGGTCACACCAGTTATGAATTGCACCACTACAACAATAGCAAAGTTCATATTTGAAAATATTGTGACACGGTTTGGATGCCCTAGGATATTGATGAGCGACCAGGGAATCACTTTATCAACTACACAGTAAAAGAACTGATAGGGGAATTGCAGGTGCAGCATATGAAAAGTACCCCATATCATCCACAGGAAAATGGCACCGTAGAATCCTTCAACAAAATCTTGGAAACCACACCGACGAAGGTATGTAATGCTAATCGTGATGACTAGGATTTAAAGATTCCTGTAGTTCTGTGGGCATATCGCACCACTTGCAAGAGGTTAATGTGGTAGATGTCATTCAAATTAGTATATGGGAAATAGGCAATCATGACTATGGAGTACATTTCTCCTAGTCTGCGCATTGCAGCTAGTCGTTGAAGGAAGCTCCACTACGTAAGGAAGTTGTTGTCGAAGGGGCAATGCAATATTCCCTTGATATAGGGAAGCCTATCAGTACGAATGTTGTCTCGACAGAAATTGATGAACAAGTTGTGAGTATGCAACTTAGTTTGGATGAGATAGAATTCTCTGGAGAAGTCATCCTTGTCTATATTTCTCCCAGTCGGTGTGAGGCTTAAAATAAGAAACCCATGAGGAATCTGGGTGGGATCATAATTCCCACCCCACTTGACTAAGTCTACAAGAACAGGGAACTGGGTCACCTTCAGGCAATGCGGGATGAGCCCAAAAGGACCAAGTGGGTAGAAGAGGGCTAAACCTGAATTAAAGGAAGGAACAAGTGGGAAGATGCAGGGCTAGAGATTTGGCCGCTAGACACTTCTTAAAGGGTGAAAGCAAACGGAGAATGATGTAGTATTCACAGAAGTTGGAGCATGATGGAATTGTAGGTTACACGAGTCCAGAAGTTTGCTAAGATCCACTACAGTTGATGTCGAAGGAAGCAGTTGTAGTTAACTACGAGTTGGAATATCTGGAAACAGTTGCACACTTATGCATATGTGACGGTTTCTGATCTTCAGGATCATGGAAGACACCATGTCCAACTGACATGGCTCGAGGACGAGCCACAAGAATTTGTTGGGGGTCTGTTGGAAAGGGTTTGGATATAAGTGAGTTTCACAACATCTAGGATGATGCAGATACTCACAAGGCACCATGCAAGTAGTCCACTTTTTATGTCATTTTTGTATTCATTGACCATTTCTTTGGAATATTGGTCCTTAGTGCTTAAATTAGTTAGAAGTTGTTAGGAGTTAGTTAGAAGTGGACCTTGAATGTAAAGGTGCAATCCTATATATAGAGTTAGAATTGCAAATGTAAGATATACATCAGGGAGAGACGTTAGATAGAGATGAGACATCAGATAGAGATATTTTGATTAGTGAATCCGTGAGGGATTGAATCTTGTGTTATTTTGTGGGTTGATCATTCTCTAGCTATGGAGAAATATTGTATGTTTGGATCTATTGTGCATAAGTAAGATGACACGATGGATGTTGATTCGAATTGCTATTGTCTTTCATGCCTTTTTTTTGTTCTTATGTGCTGCGATATCAACGATGGATGTTTTATGGATATGCTTTATGAATGAATAATATGATACTGCTGTGATGAATAAGTAAATTATGAGATCTATTCATATCTGTGGTTATACTAATAGATATGTGATGAATGTTGCAATATCTAATGAATGGCTCTGATAGATTTGATAATCATGTTAATAAATCATTGATGCCCCGATCCTCCTCCTTACTGTCGGAAACTTGGTTCTGACAACTCTCCCTCGAACATCTCGGGTGAGACTTCATTCACTCTGTGGGTGTTGTCAGGCAGGGTAAAACCTGTCCGGGCTGGTGCTCAGGGAGATTATGTTGGCTGGGCATGGACAGAGTGAGAACCTTTGTCGACAAGGCTTTGTTGGTGGGTTTTGGAAAACACTAACCAAAACCATTGAATGTAAATTGAATATTTCATCTACAACATTTGTAAAGGCATCATTATGAGGTTTTTTTTGCATCGAGGATGGTTCTTAGGCCCTTGGATACTATCCAAGGAGGAAAAATAATATTCTAGGTTGTAAAATAATATTTTATTCCTTGAGGACCATGTAGTCTTTGGTTTACAAGTGTTGTATGGACATAATTGGAGGAGAAAAAACAACATTGGAAGACTATGAATATGATTTTAGTACTCATATACCATAGATACTATCCAAAAAAACCACACTACCCGATTAGAAAGGGTAGGGTATGGTTTATAGTGATGGATTAATGAAAACCAAATAATAAAGGGTATGGGATCCAAAGGATGTTCCCCATCCTCTTTTTGATTATTAATTTTAAAATTTTAATTGAACAATTTATTCATTGCTTGGAAAACTCTTCTTTTCCCTCTCTAAAAACAAGGGCAAAGTTGATTTTGCTAAAAATAAACCAATATTTAAACCCCACATAAACATAATAACGATATTTTAAAAGCCATCATTTTCTAATGACAACACCAATATTAAAACCCATGAGAAAGGGTAGGGTATGGTTTATAGTGATGGATTAATAAAAACCAAATAATAAAGGGTATGGGATCCAAAGGATTGTCCCCATCCTCTTTGTGCTCAGTCATTTTTAAATTTGAATTGAACAATTTAATCCTTGCTTGAAAAACTCTTCTTTCCCTCTCTAAAAAAAAGGTAAAGTTGATTTTGCTAAAATTCAAACAATATTTAAACCCCACATAAACATAATAACCATGTTTAAAACCCATCACTTTCTAATAACAACACCAATATGAAAACCCACACAAATAAAAAGATCTTGTTAAAATCAATCCATTGGAAATGTGATAAATTGTGTTTTCTTTTTTTGAAATTAATATTTGTATGTTTTCGGAATGTGATAAATTGTGTTTCCTTTTTTTGAAATTAATATTTGTATGTTTTCAAAATGTGATAAATTGTGTTTCCTTTTTTTGAAAGTAATATTTTTAAGTTTTCAAAATATGAAAAAACATGTTTTCCCTCCTTTTTGGGTTTTTTTTAATCAATAGAAATGTGTTTTCCCTCCTTTTGTTTTTTTAAGAATCAATATTTTTAGGTTTTTGGTTCTTCTTGTTTTTGTACAGAGGGAGGGTTTTAGGCATAGAATTTTGCATCCACAATTCATTCTTCAGCCTTATCTTCCATGTAGATGAAATGACAGGATAATGGAGTCCACTACAGGTGAGTCACATGGTCATATCCTATTGTTTGTGCATCGAATATTTTCTGCAATGCATAAAATGACATTGACCAAACTCATGTTTATATTTCATGGATTGCTTGAGGTTGTGTAGGAAATCACAAATATGGAGGTGCAAATAAAATCTATTCCAGACAATGAAGACAGCATGGCGACATAATCGTTTTATTCCTTTTGCTTGGCATTTAAATTAAGGTGTGTTTCCATACTTTTGAAAGGTATTAGTGTAGGAAAAATATGTGTAGATATATTAGGGGTTCCTATAAACCATTTGTCCATTTAAGAAACCTCAGTCAATATGCCAAATCTCGAACCTTGCACTGGTTACAGGAATTATATTCCTGTAATTGGTGCGGGAAATAATGTACCTTGGATAGCTTATGGAATTCAAATAAAGATTGGAATGGCAAGACCTTGTGCTCCATGATTCAGGAGTTTGTTGATCCTATATTTGTTACCATTTTTGGCAGATAAAATACTCATTTAACCATATATTTTATTATCTTCTGTATATTTGATGACACACAGATCATTATTCAACCTCAGGTATGAGTGTTTTTAAGGTTTATATGAAATTATTTTATAGTTATCATTTTTATGGTTTAATCAATTAAAAATAAGATTATTAAATCATATTTGATGTATTAATTGGTTTTCATAATCATTTATAGGTTTTATAATCTTTTTGGTCCAAGTTAATACGCAAAACGCATTCATCCTGCTTTTCGTAGAGCATGTCTAGCTCGTCATTTACGCCGTTGCATGAAACTCGCTAATGGTTTTCTGGATGTCGAAAGGTGTTGCTGTAGACTCCGGTATTGAAGCGCACCAGCAGATAACACTCTGTTTTCCCTAGATCGACGCCCGACGTATCCAGCTCACGTCCCAGCGTTCCGTTCAGCACTTCGTCCAAATCGCCCATCAGACTGCGCGCTACTAAGAATTAATTCCAGCCATTTAAAATGTGAAACAACTGCAAATGTTCTATTATCCACGTGTCTGGGTGATAAAGCTGTGTTCTAGACTATTCACCAGCCTGTGTTCTCCTTCACTCGCCACCACATTAACCATCCACGAGTTCAACTATTGCATTCAACCCATGATCTAGAATATGTGCCACTACACTCTCCTTTGTTCACCATCAGTCACCTGCTGCGCTCAGAAAGGAACTCATGCACCACCTCTGCAGATCGTTCACGCTGAAGAAGGAGGATTCCTTCACGTTGGCATGTGGTCAATTAATCACTTTAAATATCAGCTAAATTTAGAGAGCAGTCGACCTCTAAAGGGTCGACTTGCTCACCCCTGTAAATAATTATATAAAAGCAGCCTCTGTGAGAGAGCTCAGCTAGCTAGAAAATCAGTCAGTTAGTAGAGTCAAGAGAAGAGTTCTTGCTGTAATTTACTCTTGAACTTTGCATTTATGATCCACCATTTGAATAAAGAGTTGTATGCATTGCTGTTGAAAATTGCGTTTAAGTATAAGTTAGCCAGGCATCACCCCTGATTGCTAAGAGGGCCCCTCATCAACCAGAGGTTCATTTTCTTTGTTTAGCTTAGTTTATTTTCTGTCTTAGCTAGTCTAGTTTAATTTCTAGTTTGTTTCCATTACATTATAGTAAATGCTATCCTATTTATTTTCTGTAACACATTAATTTAGTTTTATTTCGAAGTTAATTAGTTAGATGTGCACATAGCCTGCTTTCAGTTATTTGCTTTTAGTCATTTTGTTTCCAGTTATTTTCATTTCCAGCATTACTTTCAGTGTTTGTTTTCAAGAATATAGAATAAGTTGTTTTCATGAATTTAGAATAGATTCAATTCTGTTATTTCCTTTCTTGTTCTAAATTTATGCAAGTTAATTTCTAGTTTATTTATTAGTTTAATATGCAAATGATTCCTTTTGTTCATGAATTAGTTTAAGGTTAATTTGTTGTTAAATAGGTTTATTTACTGTTCCAATGCACTAGAATTACATCTGCATGGCTTCAACTGAATATTAGTTCATTTACGTTAGTTTTTACCATTTTTACTGTGTAGCCTATCATTCGGATAGCCTATTCAGTCTGTTATTCGGCCACCCTTTCAGACCAACAGTTTAGTCTGTCATTCCACCCTTAGTTCTGTTTTTTTGTGTTTTTATATGTTTTAAGATTGTTTTCAGTTCTGTTTTGCTGATGTTTGAATTATGCTTTGTCTGTAATAGTTAAATAATAGTTTTGTTTAACATTTAAGTTGCAGTTTAGTTGTTTTAAATTATTTATTAAAGTTTTATCATTTTTCTTACTTCTTTTACTTTGAACATAGTTTAAGTTATTCTTAATTTTTGTTTATGATTTTGTCTTATGGTTGTATGGTTTTGTGTCTATTCCTTTGGAATTGATTTATTTGTTTGCATGTGAGATTTAGTTTTTTCTTAGTATGTTTTTAGGTTGTCTTTTTATGATTTTGTTATTGTTGAAAGAACTTGTAGGAGAGAACCTAAAGATATTTCTTTATTAAGTTGTCTACTTGCTTCTTTCATTTAAGTTTTCTTTATTAAGTTTTCTACTTGCTTCTTTTTAAGTTTTCCTTATTAAGTTTTATCTATTAAGTTTTCTAGTTGCTTATAAGTTAAGTCTTCCTTGCAGTTTAGTTTTCCGTTTGAATAAGTAAGTTGCTGATTATATCTTTTTCAGTCCAAAGTTATAAGATAGATTATTTGTTTAGGTAATCTTTTATCTCAATGTGGTTACCTTAGTTGCAATTTTAGGAAGTTTGACTCAGTTTTTCATTTTGAAATATCTTTTGATCTTTTGTTTGTTAAAATATTTACACGACACTCTCTACCTTGGCATATATTTTGTGTCAACTCTAACCTTACCAACGCCGAATGATAATTAAAGAATAGGTGGATTAATTTAGACATTATAACACCCAACAGAGTTCTAAAGTGACTAGCTAGTAAAGAGGGGATTGATCATTGATTTCAGATTAATATATTTGGTTTCGATTAGAAAACATTCATGTGTCAATTTCCAACATCCATGTTTATTAAAGCAAACAAAACATAGGAAAATAATTCATTAATAATTTCAATTCAAGAGGTGGCTAGGAAATAATAGAAAAAACATTGAATTTTTTTCAAATTGCAAATAAATAAGCAGGTTGTAAGACAAGAAACTACTTGAAATCCCATCGCTTTTCCTCAAAAAAATTTGTGGCCTCTCCACGAAATTTTTTCCATCTTTTTCATACATATTCCTTCCTACTTCCAAACCAAGTTGAGGTTGTACGCTGGAGTGATGGAAACCGGTAAAGAATATTACCCTGCTAGAGACGTAACCAAAATATTCACCTTTACTATATAACATCATAGCTTAAAAAGATAAGGGAATGTAAATTATAATTTCTATCTATCGTTTACTCCTACACAAGATTCATAAAATAAAAGACTTGGATGATCCTTTGGCCTTCCATGAGTGGCTTCAAGATCTTTTCGAGTGGAAACAAGATACCCTTTTCAGATCCAATTGAAACTACACCATGGAACTAAAATGTTATTTGATCATATCAATGGATATGAGCGCTACACAATAGAAAAATATTCTCTGTGTATACTTCATAGTAAATGACTTGAATGAAGGATTGTGCAAGAAAATAGGTGCATAAGGTAATTGAAGAAACTAGAAGTCTCCTTGTACTAGTTCAAAAATTAACAAGTCCATGTTTTAAAGATTTAAATTTTAATGTATCTCTAAAGCAAAAGAATGCATATTTTAGATTCAATATCTTCAATGAAGGGATTGTCTAATATAGGCATATTTACAATTTCTTAAATCCATCTTTTGTTTCTTGAAGAACGCACAGTGTCACCATAGTTGTTCGTCGGCCCTAGGTCTGAAGGATTACACTTCCCATGTTCTCTCCATGGGTTGAATATTTATGATAGCACAACTATCATGTCCACTGAGTTAAGTTCCCCAATGTTCCGATGCAATTTTGTCCCTTGTTGGAAAAAATCTCTTCCCCATTATGAGGTTTCATTCGCCATGATCCCCCAACAATTTGTTTACCCTAGACCCCAGGAAAGCATCTATCTGAAAGTCAATCTATCAAAATATTTGAAAGAATATTGATTTTTCAGTGTTGATTGTTTAATCCTTAAAATATGGCATTTATGTCCTAGGGTTTCATGGATGGGTTGGACAGGATGCTAAGCTCTTTAATAATACTCTAATCCCAAGAAATAGTGCACACTTTGTTTTTGGTTCAGCAAGCTTACTCTAAATATACCTTTATTACTCATTAACTTTAATGACATAGCTGCTTCAAAGCACCTAGGATTGACATGGCAGTAAAAAAAAATGAAAAATTAGACGACATGTTGTTTGGAGTCCCTCTCTGTTAGGTCCCTTCTGCCTTCTTACAGAATCAGCAGACATTAGACATTAATATGTTTCCAGAGAGATTCTGTGATATTTTTAGGTCATGTGTCAATCTCAACAAGTTGCACTTGACTGAAATCCATGCAAAGACAAAAATTAGCACACTTAACATAATTATTTTGTGGTCCTTGTTTGTATGTTTATTTATTATAATAATAATATCACAATCGCCATCGTTTTCTGCTGGAATTTTGTAGCCTATTAAACTATCAATACAATGATGTATGTTAAATTTTTTTTGGAGACTGGTCATTTATTAGGAATAACACTCTCATGCAACTGGCATCCTAGTTCCACATATCAGGGGAGTATCAGTAAAATTAAGATTCCATATTATCAGTATCAAGTTGGGAGAGGAAACCCTAGTGGAACGGAAATCCCGTGTTATCAATTCACATTGGATTTATAGTTGGATTCTAGGTAGGTTTGATGGGAATATATAAATTTTCATACTAAAACAAGGCAGCATCATTAGCTTAAGTTGATGAAGTGAAAAAACCTAAATCATCAGAAGGAAAAGAAGAAACACCCAATGAAACTAGTGAATGAACTAGTTGATTACTTTGAACCATCAGTACTATTAGTTACAGGCGTTGATGAAGGAACATATCATAGATTTGATTTAGTTGACCCATAAGCAATAGTTACAGTACCATAAGCAGGAGAAGTAAAGAGAGAAGTAGAGACAAATATAAATCCATAAAATGAATCCCTATCATGCTCTGCAATCCAAGACCCACATCTCTATTCCATGGTAAGGTGGTCTACTTTGCAAAAATACGGTGAATAAATTCACTAGAAATAGATTTATCCACCCACGCAGAATTAAGTGAGACCTACGGATGACATAGGAAGGAAAGAGAGATCAAATGAGATAGACCACGTCCCTCTCTTTACTTTTCATATGCCCCCATGTAAAAATGGTATCCCTCCCTCTCCCACATCATACTGCTCTACTTAAAATCCTTATTCTATAGAAAGAAGCATCGGCAAAAAAATTTAGTGAGCAGGGACGCAAAATTGTTGATCTACCCTTCTTTTGTCATTGATTCGTCCCCGAGGAGTAGAGCGATTCTTCCCACTTTCTTTTATGATAACAAAAACTTGTTATAATAGGTCCTTTGGTGATCCCTACAAAATAGGGATCGTTACTATAGATCAAGACTGCACCCGAGAAGGCGAGACTCCTTCAAGTTTCAAATTATATAACTTGAACAATAATGAAGTATTTGGATACACCCCTTCTCATTAGCTAAGGGATAATTACTTCACCTTCAATTACTTTGAATCGTTCAACACTGCTAGGTAAGCGCAGGTAAGGAATAATTCATACCTAGTTAATGCTCGTTTTCCTTCATTGGGGAAGATACATTTACTTCTCCTCTCCTATAATTGGGCGTCCTACCATGTATAATTAGGCAGGAAAATTCACATCTACAGGGTGGGAAAATACCATCACTTCCTGCATAAAGGGAAAATTACTTCTTCTCCTTGGATAGGCTACCTTTCCACTAGTTAATTTAACAATCGATAAGGACATAGAGCTCACTTCAGGAAAGAAGGATCAACCTCCTCTATTTCGATTCCCACAACCCAAAATAGAGCACTCGTACCATGTTCATGTATGTTGTAGGATTTACCAAGTGATAAGGCCATATTATTAGAGGAGAATCTCCCGTTGTTTTTTACAATGCCATTCTTTCATCCATTATTTCATTGTTTAATGTTGAATGTTGATTTAAACGCCATTCCTTCATGGAAATATTCATCGTTTCACTAGGTGGATGGTTACTTTTGATGTTCTTCTACTCAAGAATATTTTCACTAAGATATGGATTGAGAGCGAGTAGAATAAAAGACAACTAAAACGTCTCATTGGTGGTTTTTATCAAAATTCATCAATTATTTTCGGAGGGAAATTGTTATTTTCATCATTTTTTTCATTTTAGCAATCCTATTTTACTGCTCTTGACTAAATCCTTGGTTTTAAAATTATCCAGATCATCAAACTTATCATTTAAACACTACAAGTTATGATTTAGATCCAGTTTATATTCTCTATGAGCTATTTGGTAGTAGCATATTCCATTGTTTACCCATCAGCAGCTAAAATAGGATGAGTAAATGTCCAACAATGGTTTTTTTTTTGGGAAAAAGACAATTATTAAAGTTAGCCTTGCATGGTATATCCATCAGTTCGTTGCATTTGATTTAAACACGATTTATATGTTTGAATTGTAAATGATAATTGTAGACTCTAGTCAATAGCCTTGAATTTTTGTTATAGGAAAGTGTCTTGAATTGTTTTATCTTGCTCATAAACTTTATTCAATTTGTTACTGACTGCTAACAGGACCCTCGACCTTACTCAACCAATTCTACCTGAAACACCATCGCTAAAATATCAAAGTATCCCAGAATTCAAAACCACTGTTTTGGATGGCTATAGGTGATATTTTATTTCCATACCAACAACTGGAAGTTATCCCTTGTCCACGGGTTTAGTTCTTCTTCCATACTAGTCTGGGTTCTTCTGTTGCTCATGTCATTCTACATTGTTTTAAAGTTAGTACTATGTTCGTCAAATATTTATGTAAAAATGACACTTTTTATATGTGTGCATTTGGTTGATGCTTTTTTGATGGGGATTATAAAATGTATACCAATTTTTCAGGTTCTTTAGTAGGGGATTGGGATGATTGTTTACTAGTATATAACAGGGATATAATAATATATACCTTTATATATGTATATTTGTATACTTAATTCGGGTAGTTAGTTACTGATGGATAGGAGGGAATGTATACTTGTTTTTAAGCATCAATATCAAGGAAGACCTTTATTCCTGCTGTGTGGTATGCCCAAGTTGCTTGGAAATATACCCAGAAAAAACCTTCTAGAAAGTTCTCACAACCCTAAATTCAATACTCGAGCCAACTCTTAATCAACTTAGGTTCATCTAGCAATTAAGAGAATCTAATGGAAAATGAAATGAAATGAATAATTGTGGGGTTTCCTTAATTCACTTGAGCGTACATTTTCCATGTATCTCTTTGTTTAATATCCATGCAAGCCCCTTCATTTGAATTTAACATGTTCTTTCTGGTGTGATAAGTTTTTTTTTTTTTAAATAGATATCAGGATAAAAAATATTTTATTAGTACTACTATTTTAATTGGTTAATGAAACATATGTAATACAAAGCTTTGTGGTACTGTAATGATTAGTGTTATTCTTTCTATAAAAACTATCGCTTATATCATTACATACAGAGATGTATGTAATATTGATAAGAATTGCTTACTTGTCACCGATATTCATATATGTGATGTAATGGTAAATTAAGTGCATTGCTCTATTTAAACATTTATATTATGATAAACACCAGAGGATTCAACGAAGTCAGTGCAAGCACATCCACCCTGAATATGCTCTTTGAGGGGGGGAAGAAAGGATCTTATATGCTTTTATCAGTTGGGTTCTAAAGAATGGATGTAATGATTTGGAAGAGGCACATGTTTGCATATTTATAAGTGTTCCAGTTAGCACCAAAAGAAATAAGACAGGTTGGTTATGGAGAAGTTTGAACCTAAAAAACTATATGTATTTTATTCCACCTCAACAAAAAATTGTTAATTTCTGCAAGGTTCAACACTGTGAATTTTAAATTTGTTCCAACCATGATTATTTCAATATTTTTTCCCCAAAATTTTCCGTCAAATCCTTCTTTTAGTGTGTATATGGCAGTATGCGTTGCATCATCAAGTTCCATGTCTTATGTGTATCACTTTTCAAGAAAACATTTTCCACTGATCACATTTTCTCCCATTGTTGAATCCTTTCACGAAAGATAAGAACCTGGAGGATCCATCTGATACAACTGAGTACCATTGTCATCATAACCAATAACTGAAAGTGAAACTCCAAAGAGTCATATTCCACTAGATTTGGTAAATGTGTGCATCACTGTGGTGGTAAAAAGAGTATGGTGGATATAAATAAGGAATAAACCACTTTAGAGTTGTTCCAATCAATTCAGTCAAAGTCCCATGCCAATATTATACTAATGCTATGGATGCAACACTAGATTTAGTTTTATCAATTAAACAGGGTTTTCCATGTATGTCTTTTGGCCCACATTGTTGTGTTATATGCATTTTTCTTGCCATATAATACACATTTTCATTGTTTGACAAATCATAATGATGGATGATATTTTGTAGGACAAAACATAATCAGAACATTGCCATGAACATTATGTAAGCATTCCATATTGAATTAATTTTAGGATTTAGAGATTACTTGACCATTATTCTTAATGGTTTGTTGTTTGCATTTCTCCTAGCACAACCTTTTCATATAGAAGACACATTTTATTTATTTCCATTTCTCATTGATTTAGACGAGACCAATAGCTCAAGTTTATCTAATTTCTTTAATGAGAGGTTCGTGAGATGATGATTTAGGTTGATTATGGTATTCCTGTAGCATTGCTTCATGAACCATTCTTTCAATTTTGTTTTTAGTTGATTCTCCTTTATTATGTTGTTAGGATGATAATCTATTTATATATTTATTTTATTTCCTAATTTTGTGATCAATACCATTTCAAATACAAAACAAACAACTTTGTAAGTGAGTGTATGGATGGAAGTATGTAAACATAACCTATGTTTTTGGAAGGGTTAGAAGGTCCACTAACATTCTAGAATACAAACTAATATTCAAAAGAGGGCATCTTTAGCCGTCATTGTTTTCACCTTGAGGCTATTTAGTGCAGTGAAATTTTTACTTTAACATTGAACAATCGTGAAAGATAAGATATGTAGAAATACATATTAATTGAGTTAATTGATACAATTTGCTAGCATCTTTTCATTGTGGTTCAATTACTTACTCTACATGACCATCCCTAACTACCAATACTAATTGTTATTTATTAAATTGATTGGTCACTAACACTCATGATATTTATTACACATCAATACATAATATATCAAGGATCCTAATATATTATTGAGAGTTACTTATTCTAGCACCTCGTCTTAACACGAAATACAATTTTTTTTAACTCCCCTCAGTATAAAATCCATAGAAACTTACTCAATAACTAAGAATAGTTACAAAAGTTGAATGGAATTATTGTTTAGTATTCAATAATGCAACACTTCTCTATTTCTTAATATCTAAACACTACACTCTTTTGTATGATGTAGGTTGTGTTGGTAAAGAAATGTATGCAATGTCAAAACAACCAAGTTTTGCATTGGGACATCAAAGGTAATTTCATGATTTTATCAATCTTTTTTCCTGTCTGTATTTCATTATGAGATATTATTATTGAAACAAGTGTTTAAACATGGAATTTTATACTTTAAATACAATATTATCTACCAATTGATAATAATGGGATTCTAAAGATTATGGATTTTTTCATGACAAGATCTTTCTGTAGTGACCAAAATGGAAACCTGACCAATAGAGTAATCACATTGTGATATAGGTAAGTGAAATATGACCTATTTTTTATCATAATAAATGTTGAATGCTTTCTTGTTTACAATGCAAAGTATAGATGGAACTTCTCTAGGGTGTTGATTTTGCGTTCTAATGTTAAGGGTATCCTCCTGGAGCTTCAATTTTTGGATTCTTTGTTTATTTATGTTAGAAACAGTAAGGTCACTGATATCGAGTATTCCTTTGACATGGAAGGTTTTCCATTCATATTTAAATTGATGTTGTTCATAGTCATTAGGAAATTATACCCATTTCCAACATCTGCACAATGAATATAGAGTAGAGTCCTATGCCTCATCATGATTGTATTTTTTTAAGTATATCTGATTCTATTCCTTCTCCCAGTGTTTCAAATCATACCTCATTTTCCAAAGAAAAAAGATAAAAAGACAGCCTCATACTATCCTCTATGGCCCCATGAATATGCTTATATCCAATGTTGTTGGGGATCATGTAGATCTCCCAGTGAAAGCACTGCAACATCACCCTGGGAAGCGAATAAACATTATGAATTGGCATCACAGTATATCCTAACCATTTCTCCTTTTGGATACTCATTAGCTTGATGGAAGAAGGAACTTTTCTCATCCCATGGTGGATAGGATCCATGTGAAGCACTAACTATTGGGTTGATCATCCTCTTTTGATTCTCCTTATTGTTCCACTTATATATGGCTCTAGGATGATCATGCTTATCTACTATATCATTGGCATCCACACAAAGATAATTGTTGTTGATAGGTCTCATATAGTGGTACACTTACGGTTACTAGGGAATAGTGATTTTTTGCAATCCCATTAAGCCAATTTCTTGAGTTTTGTTCAAAATTACTAGAAAAAGGTTTATGGATTTCATAACCTGCTTGATCATACATTGTGAAATTATACAATTTATCATCCTTTTCTTACCATTAGATACTCAAAGTCATGTATTGATTTTTTTTTACCATTACAGAGGACTCTGTAAGTTAGGTTTCCAAAATTTTAAAGGGTGCTAGCTCAATGGAAAAGCACCCACCTTACAAGTAGGAGGCTAGTGGTTCAATTACTCCATGCCCTACTAATGTTATAATATTGGTTAAAACAACTAAATTAGTAACCAAAAAATAAGAGATAAGCGACCAAACAATGAGAGATAAGTGACCAAAATTCGTATATTGAATTACTAAAAACAACTAAATTAGTGACCAAAAAATGAGAGATGCGAAACTAGGCATTAAAAATGATGAAACATGTGGTGGTAATGATGAATACAAACATGGCATTGATATGGTAGCAAAATAAGATGCGAAACTAGGCATTAAAAAGGATGCAACACGTGGCATTAATGATGAATTCAAACATG
This sequence comes from Pseudotsuga menziesii, assembly GCA_001517045.1. NCBI lineage: Eukaryota > Viridiplantae > Streptophyta > Pinopsida > Pinales > Pinaceae > Pseudotsuga > Pseudotsuga menziesii. The sequence continues at coordinate 1,040,612 of LPNX011185595.1, forward strand.
ATGTTGATATGGTAGAAAAATAAAATGTTACATTGGATACAAAACATGGCGCTACATAGGAAGAAAAATATGGTGCAAAAATAGAAGAAATATTTGGCATCATGTTGGTAGCAAAACACGATACAAAAAAGGAAGCAAACATTTGTGCAAATTTGGAAGTGAAAATTGGCACATATTTGGAAGTAAAACATGATGCCAAATGGGATGCTAAAGTGGTAGAAAAAATGGATGCAACATTGGATGTTACATTGGATGCTAACATGGTGCTATTAAGGATGCAAATATGGCCCTAACAGGGATGTCATTTAAGAAGAAAAAGCAGACACTCGCTAGGAAGCAAAATATGACGTTATTTAGAAAGAAAACCTCTACGTTGTTTAGGAAGCAAATTTGGATGCTATTCTGGAAGCAAAAAAATAGATGTTATTTTGGACATCATAAAGGATGCTATCAAGGAAGAAAAAAAGGACACTTTTTGAGACGCTATAAGTTTTTTCCATGACGCGTCCCATTTAGCATCTAGTTTGACCACTCAATGTAAAAAAAATTACACTAAAAAGGGATGATAAATGGGACGTTAATTCTAGGATTTGTTGTAGTGTGAAGAAGTTTTTTCTAATATCTGCATAAAATGAATTGAGGTCATCTAAAGCTGTGATAGGAAACCCATGAAATTGATTCACAAAGCTTCATGTCGTTGTATCTGGTTGAATTCTCCACCAAGAAATGACAAACAAAACACTAACGATGACTCTTTCAAACAGGTAGACAAGCTTTTCTTGAGTGCTCTTGATTCCTACATTTACAAATAAAAGATTGATAGTGTTATAAACTTGGTGTAATGTTTTCTCGAGACACTCACTACTCCTTTAGCATTTTATTTAGACATTTTTTGTAATTTGGCTACATGTTCATTCTCAAGTAATTTTCATGGGAATATACATGCATTTGATGACCTCTAGCACCTACTACTGGAGATTTCATGTGTTATTGAGTGGAATTTAAATTGGGTTGTTTAACATATTTAATGCTCACTCTATCCCTTCACCAATGCTAGGACAGAATGGAAGAGTGGAAGAATGGATGTGTATGAGAAGCCTTATATTCATCCTCAAAAGTTTCATGATTAAAAATATGAAAAGGATTCTATTGAACAATGGGTTGATCATCAAAAAATCTGGGAACAATAGTTTCATCATAGTGATCAAACTGTGAAAGGCTGTTGTAAGATTTAATATAGGCTGGAAAAAGTATGTTCCTTTGTATCCAAATATTTATCATAATTAGAATGATTTTCATAAACATTCGGAACAACAAACTCATCATAGAAAAAAGTGCTTGAAACATTTGATACAATATCAAATGTATATTTAACATGATTACTATCAACAACTTGGATATCATAATAATCATGGCATTCTTCCTTGCCAACAAAAATTGAAATTTTTTTATTTTTATCCTCAGTTAATTCTGAAACCATGACTCCCTCATAACATGTTATACATCATTTCTTACATTCATCATTATGACTTTTTGGATCACATAAATAAGTTTTATTATGGAAATCATCATGTTCGCAGCAATATTTCAAAAGAAGTTCAACTGAAAAAATGTACTTACAATGTTTCTATAAACATGCATGGAATTCCCTCAATGAGGAAATGCTAGTAGTTGAAAGAGATCGATACCACTCTCGAGCATCTCGTTCGAGTGAATACATGAAAAATTTCATGAGTACATCTTCATGGGATATTTTCACTTGCTACATGAGCTCATGAAATTTTGATAAATGATTTGCAGGATTATCATCCTCATTCTCTTTGAATTTTGGAAGTTGATATTTCCATTCATCTACGAGAGGAACAGCAATTGAAGAATCAGGAATAGATGATAAATTGAGTGGACAAAACCTTTGTTCCAAGATAGCATCAAAATCCTTTGACATTATGAAACTGTAGAGCCACCACTGGATTCTTTGGATTCGCTTAGTGAAAAAATATGTAGTCAAACCAATGCCCACTTCTTATTCACCATTAGGAAGAGGATCTACTCAAAATTAGAACAGCGGGGAAGATGGATTCATTATTCCACACCCCGGTAATCGCTCCAAAAGTTGTTTATACTAGATGTTGTACTATACTACAAGGATACAAATCCCAAGCATCTCAAAGTTTGGGATTGGTGATTTATAATTGTATGCAATTACTTTTAAGTTTGGAACGATATGGATGGCTCAAGAGCTCAATAACTAGCAAAGGTATATTACAGCAAGAGTTAAGAACTCAAATAAACCAGTTTTAAACACCAGAAAAGATAAATGATAGATACAGGATGATCCAAGCTACCCATCAAATATATAAAACACGGACTTTATAAATATATCAGGTTTTAAAACATTTTAAACATAAAAAAATTCTGATTAAATGATCTTTAGATGCACAAACCAAATATAATCATTTATAATAAACATATTATCATAAATAAATTCATAAACTCTGACAAATCAAATATATTTGACATGCATTTACAATTTATTAAAAGTCAAGTTGGCTTAAATCATATATTATAATTCATCTTCAAAATAGTCCTTATAAAAAGCTTACAGAGGTTCAAAGTGGCTTGCTGTAGATCCAAAAATTCACTCTCTCGACCCTCGAGATACCAACCCCGTCTATCATTTAGAGTTTTTACATTTAAAATCAAATAGATAACTGAAAATAGTTCTAAGATCCAATATCTGGGTATCGACATTACTCAAAATAGAAAAAATATTTACATTAATAATTACATTCAAAATATGATTAAATTAATTCTCCAAGCATGTGTCAGCTAATAACATTTTAGACCACTTGTTCACTATGATAGGGTTGAAAATTTGAACCATTCAAAACTTTCACAACTATGTGCAAATTTCTCTTCTTATTTTTTGATTATTATAGATGCCATGAGTTTCTTCAACCAACATAGTCAAGATATATAAAGATTTTTTTTAAAAATTGAAACTTTAACTGCCATATGCACTCAAACATTCTAGCAACTGATTTAAAATCTATAAAGATAGAGAGGATTATTTAATCAGCTCTAATTAGATACAAAGAAATTTGAGGATGAATGTTGATTTTCGATCTATTCTTGAAACATATGTGCTCAAACCTGGAGATGATCCTTTGACTAGAGATTTTGCGAATCTCTAGAAAAAACGGCCTAAAAGAACCACCTGTATCTATTATACCATGAAATTTGTTTAAGTTTGGAAAGAGGTTTTTTTTAATAGGTTTGTGATGAAAAAAATAAAAAATTAATATTCCTCTCCAATTGATTGAAATACGTGCCCAAAGATAATGACTAAAACAAGAAATCATTAAATTTTTAAATCTAGAAAAATAGGTTGTTGAATGTCCATTCAAATCCTCCAAACTAAGACACCTGTGTAAAAAATGAGAGACATTTATTTTTATGGGTCTTTGTTTGACAAAAAACTATTTTGGATTTCAAAAATCCATTTCCATCTGTTTAGAAACTGAGCTTGAAGTGAATGACTAGAAAAGAGATATGTGTGCTATGAGTGACTTTTCAAACTGTTTAACAAAAATCCCATGAAACTTTGTGCTTGCTTTGATAAACAAATTAGCTTATTTCCTGCAACCTTATGAGCTTCTAAAGAAAATGCAGCAATTTTTTGTCCCATTCTAAGTTTTCTTATTTGATTCTATGTAATTTGCCACTTGCCTTCTTCATTTTGGCAACTATTAACTAGACTAAACGCCTGTTGAAGAATTATGAAGTGAAACAAACTCGAAAAGAAGTAGCTCTAGATGCCATGGAAACCTACATTTAAATTTAAATATTTTTTCCTGAACATTGGTAGGTCAGAAATCCTGGGCACACCAATACAAATTCATGATGTTTCAAATTTAGTGATGCCATATCAATTCATAAGGCGGTCAGGTATTATGAATGTTTCATGAATATAAACGGTGCTCCCAAACATCATTAAATCACCTTATGCTTGATTAACCACCAAATTTAAAATTTCACTACTTCAAGACATTTCGCTAGGGTAAACATATACAACATCTTTACAATTCATTCCTGAAATGTTGCAAGCTTGAAAATTTCATCAAACTTTGAACAACTCTCATAAAATAAAGCTCAAAGACATGGGAAATTTAATGATATTATACCATTAGAAGATATTATTTAAAATATAAGATCCAAGATAAACTCATTAATAAAAATAAACACATCAAAACAAATCTAATGGGTATGAGGTAATATGGAATCAAGCACACTTTAAAAGACTCAAATCAAACATTTAAGGTATTCAAAAGGAAACAAAATTAAAAGGAAAGGAAAGGTCTAGACAACAGTTCTAGTACTAACAAATGGAAAGTTACAGGAGTAGTGGTTAATACAAATGGTATGACAAGGAATTCTAAATGACCATAATGACATCAGAAAGAAGTTTTTTGCACATTTTCCTCCTTTATTTGAATTTATTGGTAACCAAATCTAAGATAATTTTTTTTAAAGAATTTTTCTCCAAATAGTTCATCTATCCGAGGAATGGGTGTTAGAACATCATACCACCTAGTACCATGGTCACATGTCACCTAGGACATACCTTCATTTTTTTCACTTATGTTGCATAGTCCAAACTTTCGTCATGTTGACTTCCTAATGTAATTGGGGGTTTTATACCATTAATTACACCCAGAACCCACATTTTGATCATTTAGGATCATGAGAACCCTAATTAATGATATTTTGGTCTCTTGGGGCACTCCCACTACTTAAAACATGGAACTGGTTTGACCAGAGGCACCCATGCATTGTATTTGAGTGTTTTTTGTTGTTTTGTACCATTAAATGTTTCCTAGAGCCACTCCCACTCACCCATGTATTCAAGCATGCATTTCCTACCCTTTTTATGACCTATCCTACTTCACCTATGTTCACATGGCCATTTGTGACCATTTGAGCTGGTTTGGGAGCTCATTGGTCCACCTAGGGGAGTTTGAGGTCCAATCTAAGCCTGCCACATGTATTCCACCAATTTTCCTCCAAAGGATAACAATTTTTTCCTATTGTATTATAATCATGTTCCGAACATATTTACATGTTGGACAGTAGTAGAAAAATCAGTTATTGGCATCATCAGTATGTGTTAATATTTCTCTTTTACATTGTTTTCTTCATGTTTTTTCAAATTCTTTAGTTGTGAGGATTCTCTTAGCTTCTATATATTCATGTGAATCAGAATTTCACATGGTATCAGATGTATTTGGAGCAGAAACTCAAATTCATAGAGTTCATAGGGTTCGAATTGCTATCTAAGGTCTCCTTAAGTAGATTTGAGAGTTTGCATTGGAGGTTGTTCAGTAGATCTTTATCACCGAGTGTGCAGCAACGAATGGAGCAGTATCATACTTGTTTTATCACTCCATTCAACTTTTTTGAATGGGAGGCTGAAATGGTGATCTAGTTGAGGTCAGAAGGTCTCTATAGAGTAACCATGGGAACAGAGAATGAGCCTAACTTAGTTGTTGAGAAGTCTAAGTATTTCAATAGATTGGATTAAGCGTTCAGGATGTTGTGTCTCAGTATTTAAAGGGATCTCTTATTTCATGTAGATAGTATTACAACATGCAGTAAAGTGTGTATCCATCTCAAGTCACTATTGGAATACTGATGAGCTGAGAAGACACTAACGCAAAAATGAGTTGATCACTTTGTGGCAATCCAGCATTTCATCACTAAGCTTAAATCCTTCATAATTCAGTTGAAACAATGTGGCATTGAAAATACGGAAGAGAAGATGATATTTTCCATTCTTTTGAAGCTAGGGCCTGAATATTTAATGTTTGTTTTGACATTCCACTCACGAAAGCTGACAATTCGAAACTAGAGAATTCCAACTTTAGCAGACTTCATGGAGTATTTGATTCAAGAAAAAGATAAATTTGTTCAAATTGGTACCATAAAATACACTAAGTATCAAGCTCTTGTTGCGGGTGTTTCAAATCAAGGAAAGGTAAATAAGAAGGTTGAGGATTTGAAACAACAAGAGAAGAAAAAGTAAGAGAAGCCCAAATCTTCTGATGGGGGTTCAAATCCTAGAAAGGACAAAGGAAAGAAGAAATAGAATAAAAAATTCCCTTATTTTCATAAAGGTTGGCATCTAGAGAGTGCATGCATGAAAAAACCCATTGACATGATGACACAAATCCTTGATAAGAAAATCATTCCTCTTCCATATGGCACAAGGAAGAAAGAGGGAGTTTCGAATTCTGAGAACAAGGAAATATGCCATGCACTGGTTGCTAGATATTCTGGCTCTTCCTCCTTCATCATAGATTCAAGTACCTCAAGTCACATGGATTCATTACAATATTCCTTCTCGGCCTTACATCCATATTGTGGTGCATCCATCCTCGTGGGTGATGACTCTAAGATCCTAGCCAAAGGGATTGGCAGGATAAATCTTGACAATGGGTACTTCAACAATATGTTGTATGTGCCTGATATTGTAGAAAACCTACTCTTTTTCTATCAAATGACACATATAGGTTTTTCCAAGAGAGTGGAATTCACTCAGTATGATGTGGAGATTTTAGAAATTTCTATAGGCAAAGTTGTTGTAGTGGGTATTACAAATCATGAGTCAAGGATGTACAAGTTTTCACAGGCTCTTCCTTACTCATCAGGGAATGTGCTTCTATCACATGCCAATGAGACCAAAAAGCTATGGCATGGAGGCTTGGAAACCTCAACTACATATATATTTAGGCATTGATTAAATAAAACATGGTTGAAGGGCTTCCAAGCATCAAGTTTTCCAAAGGCACATGCAAGGGATGCATTATTGGGTAGCATGAATATCACAAGTATGACAAGGGGAATGAAAGAAGAGTTTTAAAAGTGCTTGAATTGATCCATTAATATCTAATATGACCTCTTCCCACACCCTCCTATAGAAAATAAAGGTATGTCTTAACATCCTTAGATGATTTCTCAAGGTTTTGTTGGGTGTATTTTCTCAAGAAAAAATATGAAGTGTTTGAGATGTTAGAAGTTTTCAAGGATTTGGTTGAGAAATTGAGTGGGAAGAACATAAAGGTATTAAGGAATTATAATGGAAAGGAATATGTAAATAATAACCTACAATATCTATGTGAGGATAATGGAATTCAAATGAAACATTATGTACCTTACACACCACAACAAAATGGTGTGGCAAAGCACAAGAATAGAGCATTGAAGGAGATGGTCACATGCATGTTGGAGGATAAGTTTGTGTCTCCTAATATATGGGATGTGTTAAAGAAATGTAACTGCAAAAGATATTATGTTTTGTACTGTTATTGTTATTACCTCTTCCGGAGATGTTGTTCCTCTAATTATGGATGTCATTGATGTAATTGGTCATGTAAAGTCTTGATATAAATATTCTGTTGTAAGTCGGGTCAGTAGTACCCACAAAATTATTATTAAAATGTATTTTTGAGTCTCCCAAGGAAATTTAACCCTATTTGGGAGGATAATTTGTCCTTTTTGTGTTATTAGGATTCTCCACTTATTATTATAAATAGTGGAGGCACCTCACTCATTTGGACATATACAGTATAGCTTAGTAGTTGCGCTAGAGATAAAAAGACTAGTCCATCTGGGAGAGAGGAGGTAGTCCAGTATTATTCTTGGGGTCTTATAAGTCTTATTCTTTGGGTCTTACATTGTACTTCATTGAATTCTATATCAAGGAAGTTTTGTTGGGTTTTCTTCCCCATGAGGTTTTCTCGGGACAAATCTCTGTGTTCTTTTGTATGGTCGTGCTTGTCTTTCTTTTAGTGATCATGTTGTATATGGTTATGATGTTATGATGCTAAATGTTTTTATATATTGTATCAACATTTAAATATCAACATGGTATCAGATCCACCCTAAAATAATTCTTTGTGAAGACGAAACTCTGCTACAGATACCGGAGATTAGGGCTTCATGCTTGAAAACCCTAGAGGACAAAAACTAGTCATCTTGGGACATTCACTATAACTCAATATTGAAGAAGGATAAGGAGTTGAAACTTTTATAGGCCAAAGATAAAATATTTATGTACCTTTTGTAAAACTTTCATTTTCATATTCCCAATACTTCGGGAGATATGATTCCTACAAATTATGGTTCCATCCTCCTCCACAATACAGTCATAAACAGGTGACCTAGGGGGGATTTTTATATCTTTGACTAGGAAGGTCCAAATCAAATTTCGCAAGATGTTGTAGATAGGGAATGGATTGTAGTTTCTATGGACATAGTTTTAGATCCTGAAGGTTAAATAGTGACACGTGTCATTTCGTACAAGTTCGCTATGATAAACATTTCTTAAAGAAGTTTCCTTGTGAAAATTTGCATAAGTACCACTTGGAGAATCTAATTTTTCTCTAACCTATGGGGTTCGAAATAAGACATATCGTGCTATATCATGACTAAGTTTTAGATCTAGAGGATCAAGAATGTAGGAGATACAGTAGAATCAATATCAAATAATTATATAGAATAAATTGGAGAAAACTAGGGCTTTCTGTTTCGGGCACTCCCCTCCACCGATCAATTGAAAAAAGGAGGACTATAAAACTCACCTTAGGAGGGTGCATATGTCTATGGAAGAAGTTTCTAATTATGTGGATATTCAATTTTTTACCTAGCATTGTTTCCGTAGAAAACTAGGGCATCAAATAATTTGCAGTTATGTCCACAGTTTTGGTAAAATGAGTATGTTGCTCAGCTCGCCTTAAAGAGGCGCATATTTCTATTCAATTAGATATGAAATATTACTAAGTTGAAAAATTAGGGTTTCTCTGCTAAACCCTAGGTCCACTAGATTTAGTCTTCCAGAAAATCTTTCAAGCAAGGATCAAGTTGAATAAATCTCATTGGTAAGTATTATCCTCTCTATTTCCATTTTAAGTTCTAATTTTTATAATGATGACAAACAGTACCAAGCTTGAGAACAAGCTTAAAGGAACCGATAACCTCTGAGCATGGAAGTATAGATTTCTTCTCATACCTAAAGAAGTATGACTTAGTGAAATATGACAAAGAAGAAGCTGCATATCCAGAGGGAGATGAAGACAAAGCACAAGGACTTATTCAAAGCCAAGAGAATTATTTTTGTCTCCATTGGATATCACATGTATCATCCTTGTAGATTCCCAAGGATATACAATGACCAGCTTGTACGAAGGAAATAATATCAAAAAAAAGATGGGATTGAGGAAACAGTTGAAGAATATGAAGACACAGAACTCAGATACCATGTAGTCTCACTTCACAATGGTTGCTCAAATTGAGGAACAACTTAAAATAGTCAAAGAGACTTTGGAAGAAGGAGATATTGTTATGGCCACCTTGAATGGAATCAAAATATCATGGGATTCATTCATTCTAGGAATATGCACAAGAAGGAAGCTGATCGCTTTCAGCGGACTATGGTAAGAATGCACACAAGAAGAAGCTTGATTCATAACAAGAGAAGATGGGATCAACTGAAGTTCAATCTCTCACAGTCCAGTCCAAGAAGAAATTAGAGAAGGAAGCAGGACCATCATCACAAGAGAATAAAAAAGGAATTTAGAAGATATCCTTCCAAATATTTGATACTACATTTGTGATCAGAAGGGACACTACTCTAGAGATTGTCCCAAAAATTCAGGACACTACTCAATAAGAATTCAAACAATAAAAGGCATCATGCTCACACTGTTGAAGATGACGAACCATCTAATAAAATATTCAGAGAAGAAAATGAATACTCCTATGATTGATGAGGAATATGAATTCTACTAGTGCAGACAAAGATCATACTCTTATCTGTCTCAATTTTTTAATAAGAAGGAATGCAGTTGGTGAAACTCACAACTAGTACAAAAGTTCCTAGAATAAGAAGAGGAAGTAGAAGGCTCCATTTATTCTTAAGGATCAAGAAGTAGTCCACCCACCAAACAAACAAAGACAGGTTCCCAGAATCAAATGATGAATTAGAACGCTCTAGTTATTCTTGAGGATCAAGAAGGAGTCCACCCACCAAACAATCAAAGACATGATACCAGAATCATATGATGAAGTAGAAGGATCCAGTTATTATTATCAAGAAGGATTCCATGGACCAAAATATAAGTATTTGAATTGTCATTTCCTATATATTTAGTTGCTTAAATAGCTTGTTTAGTTGTGTGCCTATATATTTTCAAGGAAATGTATTATGCATGATAGAATGTTTGCATTAATGAACAGTATACTACTAACATGCATGTGATGGGTAAGTGGCATATGGTACTATACAACATTCCATTTCTACTTATCCAGAATGAAACTTTGTTGTTGACATATTGGCATTAGTGAACAATCTCAATAATGATATGGTAGAGATGTAAGGCATCTAGAAATCTTCCATGTGTATAAGGGATATGAATGAATGTTGTATTGGCTAAAATAGTTGCATGATTATAGATTTATGCATAAGACTTTTTTATTATGAATATTTATTGAATATTATGAAATGTTTCTAACTATGTAATTTATTTATTTGACTTGTAGGAAATATCGTGAACAATCACCTACAAGAAAAGAAGGATGAGACTTGTTTCGAAGAACAAGTGATAACAGTTCAGTTAGAAGATTCACTCCAATAAACATACATGAAAATGAACTTGAAGCTCCTAGGGCTAGAGACACTGTGATGAAAGAGCTTTAAAATAATATAAGAATCATGATATGACATAAAAAGAGAGGTAGAACCACCTCGAGAGATGAACACCATCTTGGGAACAAGAGATAATTCAAGATAAAGAAAAGTATCACGAGAATTCCAATGAAAGTACGAGGCCTTGGATGCACTCTAGTTAATTGGCATTGTTTAATGACATCATTGATGCATATTCATGAATAAGTAGTCAAATGATACTATTATCAAAGATTACTAGTTGATCATGGGGAATGATGTTTAGGATGTGGTTCCAAGACCTAAAGGGAAATTTGTAGTGTCTTCCATGTGGATCTACAAGATCAAGTATGCAGCAGATGACAGCATAAAGGGATACAAAGCAAGGTTTGTGGTTTCTCTCAGAAAGAGGGAGTAGACTATGGCATGACATATTCCATTGACCAAGACACACTTCTCCAGTGAAATACAAGTGTATATCGATCAGAGAACCACATGTGCATAAAAGGATTTGTACCAGCTTAGAAGAAACCTATGAATAAGCAAATACAATCACATGAGGAGCTCAAATATCACCAAAAGTGATGAATATATTAACCTTTTCCATGAGGTTGAATATGGAATCATATAGACAATGAAAAACTCATAGATGGGTGCAAGAGGAACATTTCAACAAATTTCAATATAGAGGACATTGGTATCCAGTGACCTAAGATGAATGCTTAGAAGATCTATAGAAATGATGTTACCTGTCACTCCAGTTCAGAATGTTTCAATACATAGAGTACAAAATGCAAAGGGAGGATGATGCTCCACTTCAGATGGAGTGACTACATAATATCTCTGAGTTCGACATGGTATTATAGGATGGACATATTCTTGATAGACTTAGGCTTTACCAAGAGTAAAGTGGGTTCAAACTTTACTTTCAGGTTGAATGTGGAAGCCCGAGATATGTCGATGACCTAATCGGATGAACTCATTGTAGATACAAAGAGAAAGTGTTGAAGACAGAAAGAGAACTTCAGAATATTTGGGATCATGTGTGATCGCATAGATGAGAATATTGCAGTATGTTTATTATGTAGCGAAGAAGTATTTTTTCACAAACTATTAGCAGGATTGTCGAGATAGATGCAACTGATATTTATTGTGACAACTAGAATTTCAGAGAACCCGATGTTTCATAAATTTTGGGATATGGTGCATAGAGGAGTTGTGAATCTCTCCTATGTTCCTACAGAGGAACAACTTGTGTATGTACAAGAAAATAATAATTATCCCCAATGATTTGGTCACTGCATAGAGAGCATGGTCGTATCTTCATGGGTAGATCCTAATATGGTTGGTGACATCATCAAGGGTGGATCCTAGTATGATTGATTGTATTAATAAGGGTATATCCCAACATGATTGGTGGTATCCTCACAAGGAAGATCCCAAGAAGGTTAGCGGTATCGTCAAATAGGAAGATCCCAACGAGAAGTGGTCTTGCGTTCATTTACAGACATTATGGTCTAGAATTCATTTGCGTACATTGTGTTCTTGCATTCATATACATAAGTTGTGGTCCTACATTCATTTATGGACATTGTGGTCCTGCATTCATTTGCAAACATTATGGTCCTATATTCATTTGTTGACGTTGTGATCCTACATTCATTTGCGGACATTTTGTTCCTACATTCATTTGTGGACATTGTGGTCCTGCATTCATTTATGGACATTGTGTTATTGCATTCGTTTGCAAACGTTGTGGTGTTACACTCATTTGAGGACATTGTGGTCCTGCATTCATTTGCGGACAACCCATCACCTTTTGATGCTATGGGTTATTTCGCATTAAGTTGTTATGGTTTGTTTATTGCGGTGATGTGATGTGATGCTTGTTATGTGATGCTCAACATGTGATGCTTGTAATGATGCGATGAGATGTGATGCTCATGATGATGTGATGATATGTGATGCCTGTGACGGTGCGATGAGATGTGATTCAATGCTTATGATGATGTGTCGAGATACGATGCTCATGATGTGATGATCGAGATGTGGTGTTCCATGATGGATATATTCCATGGATAATTGATAATGATGATATAGTAGTGAAAAATTACTATGACATATAGAATTACCAGTCAGTTGTACAGATGTATTGTTGTGTTACAGAATACCCTCCTTGTTAAGAGGGAGTGTTAAGGAAATGTAACTGTGAAAGATATTATATTTTGTACTATTATTGTTATTACCTCTTTTGGGGATATTGTTCCTTCGATTAGGGATTACATTGATGTAATTGGTCATGTAAAGTCTTGAGGTAAATCCTCTGTTGTAATTCGGTTCACTAGTACCCAAAAAATTATTACTAAAATGTATGTGTGATTCTCCCATGGAAATTCGACCCTGTTGGGTTATTAGGATTCTCCACTGATTAGTATAAATAGGGGAGGCTCCTCACTCATTTGGGCATATACGGTATATCTCAACAGTTGCGCTAGAGAGAGAAAGAGTTTTCCATCTGGGAGAGAGGAGTTAGTCCAGTATTATTCTCGGGGTCTTATAAGTCTTATTATTTGGTTCTTACACTGTAGTCATAGTTGAATCCTATATCAAGGAAGTTTTGTTGGGTTTTCTTCCACATGAGGGTTTCCTAGGATAAATCTATCATGTCACCATATTTTTTGACATAAAAGTGTTGGCCTTTCCCAACACCTTGGGGGTCAAAAGATGTATTAATTACCTCACTGAGGGAATTTTGACCAAATATTATTTATGAGTCTTATACTTAGTTTTATTTCATTAATTAATTAATTAATGTGGAAATAATACGTGGAATTGAGCTTGTCGTTCCAGGAGGTACAATGGGAAATCCATCTTTCCAAGGAGAAGAAATAGAAATTGTATTACAAAATTAATCAGATAGAAAAGGGAAAGTGCTAAAAAAGAAAAAAAAGCAGTCAGCCACAAAAAGGAAACATCAGACCAAAGGAGCATGTAGTTTACATTTTGGAGTGCAGTGAAAAAAGAAGAAGGCAGAAAAAGATGTCATAATGAAAAGAGGAAACATCATACCAAAGGAGGGCACAGTTTCCCTTTTGGAGTTCAATCACAAAAGTAGGAAAGTCAAGAAAAGTTGTCATAAGGAAAAATAGCAACTCTGGGTCAAGGAAAGTGCAGTTTCCAAATGAGATGAAGAATACAAGAATGGAAACATATTTGAGGACTCAAAATTTCTAAAATTATCAAGGAGGGCTCATTCATGGTTAGGGTTAGGGCTTCTAAGTGGATCACTTGCTCTCACAGGTCACCTATTACCTATACATGCTAAACAATTCACTAGTGGTTTATAAAAATCCAATTGAAGATCATTTACTCAATTTGGTTAATGTATGTTTTGGTATTTATTGGAGCCTAAGCTTCAATACTGAGTGGTGAGCCTCGGTCTCTTGGGTGTTGTGCCCCGGGTCCCTTGTTCCCCTTCTCCCCTCTTCTTCACTTATACATTGTAGGTATTACTAAAGCTAAGCAGAATATTGCATCTATTGAAGCAGGTATTTTTCAGGTGTTGATGTATCTTTCATTCAATTATCAGATCATCTTGGATATCTTTGAGGCCTCCTATCAGTTACATCCCTTCCTCTTCTCTTCTTCTCTCTGTTCTATGATCTTCTTGAAATTTTGGAGATATGTGATGGATATTTGAACATAAATATGATATGATATATATACATATGTCTTATTTAATTGTTAATATCAGGTTCATACCACCTTCATATCACTCCCAAAGTTTGTGAGGTTCAGGGATCGAATTTCTTGGGTTTCCTAGCTCCGAAGTCATAATTTTGGAGTTGTTCTATGAGAGGTTACCTCTGTGAATATTTTGATAATTATTTCAAACCCAATGGTCCTGATATGTTATTATTTATAATATCTGTAAGTTTCATAACATTCTGATCTGTTTTTACTGAGTTTAGTATCAATCTTTTACACCCTACCTAGATTTCATTGCTAAAATGACTAGTTTTCCAATTCGAAGAATTTTATGTACCTAAAAAAGTACATTTGTTTTAATATATGTTATTAAAAATATTTAGCACAATAATTATGACATTTCATATTTAAAACCAAATTTTAGTGCCTCTCTTATTGCATTTGAAAAACACTGAATCTTGACTAGTTGCACAATTTTGGTAACTAGTTTTCATCGTCCAAACCATAATCTGCCTTGTGAATGTCAAGAATTTTTTAAAAATTGAAAAAACCTTTATATACATGAATTATAAAATTATTACCAATCCAAATCATTTTCCTCAATCGACTGGTTGATTGGGCATGAGGAAAGTTCTTCCTAGTTTCACAGTTAGGTGACCCAGAAGCATGGGAGAAAGTTCCAACATAGCTGAATCTGAAACATAAATGGTCCCTGATATAAATGTGTTATGGAATATAATCTATTTGTCCTAAATTTTTTCCTTGGTTTCTTCCCTCAACCCGCTTCCCTATTCATAAATTTACCAACAAAAATACCCTAATTTCCTAGTTCAAATTGGAGTGCTTGAGTGCACAAGTTTTATATCATAATTTTACCTTTAATTTGAAGCAAGTTAGTGTTATTATATGTACATAATATCTTGGAACATTACAAAATATCTATGCTCTTTTTTGTTGTTGTTCTTGTCTTTCTTTCAATGATCCTTTTGTATATGATTATGATGCTAAATGTTTGTATATCTTGTATAACCATTGAAATATTAACAGGATGAAGCCATCAATTGTGATCCATATTTTTAGGATAGATATCCACATAGATAATTGGAATATGAAATTCCATTTCATGCTTGGAGTGGTCAGGTGCCCATTTTTTCTCATTTTAGGGTTTTTGGCTCAAAGGCTCGGGCTAGAATTCCTCCAAATAAGAGAAAATCCTTGCAACCTCAAAGCAAGGAGTCCATAATGTTTGGATATGCTTAATATTCAAATGGATACAAGCTATTTGATCCCTCATATTAGGAAAAATTCATTGAGATAAGTGTACAGTTCGAAGAAGAGCCCATGCAAGAAGTCGAGGTAGTAGAGGGGATTGTGTACACCCTCCACTCAATCATAATGTAAGTGATGATTCTCTTCTGATTTTTTTGATTCTGATATGGAAGATAAATATGATTACATGCATGCATATCATGACTTTCCCATGAGGTCAAAATTTTCTAAGAAAACCATACAAGTAGCTGGTGATCTTGTTGGATATCCACTAGACTCTAGGAAGGCTAGATTTCAGTTTTGTTGGAATATAGTAAACCCACTTCATAAATTAGGATAAAATATTTAATCATTTTTTTATTAAATTCCTACCCACTAGCCTAGATAGTTTGCATCCACTTACACCACATAGTCAACACTTTCCATATATACCCCAGGAACGCTTTAATTCTGATTCTGGGTTGATCATGTCCACTTTATTGACTGCCAAAATTAGTAACTGTGATTTCCTGCACATTTTCTCTTTTACTACTTTATTCTAATTTTTTTGTGGATAAGGTAAAGCTAGTCAACTAGGAAACTTCTATCTTTTGTTGAAAATCCATCCTCCATTATTTTCTCTCCATATTCGAGGATTAGCAAGTCTTTCCATCACTTATCATCACTCACTCATGCTTTAGATAATTCGTGAAGTCCTTGATGGATTAGGAAAGTGATTTATCCACCTATGGGGGTTTATCATATTTAGTAAGTATGATTTATGATCTAGAAATGAGTAGTATTCCATCAACTCAAATATCATTTATAAGGATGTATTACCAGTGTAATAATATCAATTATCATTTATTGATCATTCATTAATGTGTGTTCATTAAGTCCTCTTATTCTCTACTTATGCTAATTCTCTGCAATTCCCACTGAGGTTAAATGTGTGCTTAGATTATTAGCTTGTTTATGGAATTCATGTTTCCATCAAGGATTTATAATTCTAACATGATATCAAATATTTGGAATCTCATCAATTAATTCTCCTTTTCATATTTGCAAGTTTATTTTGCAGGTGGAACAACGTCAATATGGATTCGAAAGTTCCTCTACTATTTCCTTTCAACTATGTTGATTGGAAGCCAAAGATGAGTGCATACTTGAAGAGGCAAAGTCTCTTTGATTTATCCATTGGTTCCTTGAGTGAACCTGAGTCTTATGAAGAGAATATTTAATGGTTTAATAAATGTGATAGATCTTATGGAATTATTTGTTTGGAAATGTCTCCAAATATACATCATCTCATACATTTTGTTGAGTATCCCTTTGAGCTTTGGAAAAATTTGGACAAATATTTTGGTATGCAAAAAGAAGATGAAGCATGGAGTGGACCGAGAATCTCCTCATGTGATCTCTCTCAAGATGTGTTTCCCCCTACTTTATCTTATTAATTTATTCATGATGAAGAAGTAACTCATACCGTTCATGTTGTTGCTACCCTCTTTGATTCAAATGCTTCCTTCTTCAATCAAGAAACAAATATTGAAGAGCTATCTTTTTCTATTTCTCTTGAAGTTTATTCATATTCTTATTATGTTGATGATGAAAAATAAGTGACTAATGGAGCTATTATTTATATTGATGATGATTCACTCACACATTCATTGCTTTTCATGTGTTCTATCATAGGTTCTAAGATCCATATGCCATATCCTTCACACTTTGTGCATACCTCTCTTATTGATGGTGTGAAACTCGGTGAATTCTTGGGTTGTTTATTATCCAAATCAAGTCATATTAGTGCCTTTCCACTTACCATACTTGATCTCATTCACTTATCCATCTCTTGATGTGTTCTTGCCATCAATCCTCAGAGCCTCCTTGAAGACTTTGAACATCACTATCCTTCCTCCTTTCATATTTATACTACAAAGGATTCATTATCAGTGTATTCCCATGATTCTAATGATGTGTTGATATGTGTTATTTTGGATTCTTTGTAATATATATTAACCCATGGATCCCTTGCATTCTCACTCTTTGATCCTATGGATTCTCTGTGTTCCTACATGATTACTTGCACACATCATCTCAATATAAATGACGTTGAAGACCTCATACATTCGATTGGACTCTTATTTCACCTATATGGAGATGATTTCATATATATATTGGTTTGAATTTAAATTCATTACATCATCTTTTATATGATTACAACTCTCGAGAGCTTTCACATCATTGGATATCAGTTGTTCTATATGGTCCCAATTTCCATCCTGCAGTTGTTCTTGATCCAAGTGAGAATATTTCTCTTCTTCCCAAGAATAATATTCCTCCATACATCAACATTTAGTTTGGAACAACATCAGAATTAATTCAACTTTTTTTTTTCCTTTCATTTCCTTTCTTGAGGGAGGATTTTCCCCATGTGTTTTTGCCTCTTTCCTCAGTTCTTTGTACATAATAATTATTAAAGGGTGACCATAACCTTGTTATTGGGCCCTATATAAGTATATATTTGTTATTATTTCAGAGTTATCATCATAAATATGGGCTTTGTTATCTCTCAAATAAAATAAATTTATTTTTGATAGTATGAAGAATTTAAATGATGCAATGAAGGATATGAAGATCACTAACAGTTTTGAAGACCTCTGTTTTTTATGAAAATTTCACAAAGTTGTGGTTTCGGTGGCTTGGGAGAGGATTAGAACATCTCATTAGCCACCAAAATATGGAAGATAAATAGCAAGTGGAAGACCCCTTTGACCAATAGGCATATTTCTGAAACTGTTTACACCATCATAATGTTTTTCAAACATAAATCGGAAGCTGTGAAGACTTCAGATCACTGAGCTAGTTCTCAAAGGCACCGCAACGGCGAAGAATATAGTGACTAAGTGTTCCGATTCAAACTTCCAATGACCTTTGACAGCGATGAAATCAGATTAGAAGAACTAAGGATTAAGCAGCAGCAAGGTAAAGCTGAAAGGTGCCGAAATGTCGGTGATATGAAAAAGTAAAATGCCGCCAAAGTCAAGTAATAGAAGTCAAAAATTGAAAAGACTAAACTGTCGGCCAAATAGTTCATTGTGGAGCCGCAACGATGAAAGAGAAACTTACTGCGGGTTCCAAAACAATACAGATTCATCGGTGTCGGTACTTTAAAGGACTAACGATCGATGAGCTAGTTCCCTAGGGAGCTGTAACGTCGAAAAGGACAAAGACTAACCGGCGACAAAATAGCGCTGAAGAGTTTCCACAGTGTTAGTGTCAGAAGACACTAGTTTTTAGCACAATGGTCCACTAATGAGCCACAACTGTGGATAAGAGAATGATTAAAGGCTCCGAGGGAAACTCCTACTCACCTCCGACAGCGATGAAAGTAGTTCAGGATTTGAAAACACTAAGGTCATCAGCAAAATAGTTCGCTAAGGAACCAAAAGAGTGGAAGATATACAAACCACGGGTCCTGCGAGTGTATAAAAACTTTGACATCGAAACGTGGAATCATTAGCTGTCGGAAAGATAGTTCAGTGGGGAACAACAACGGTGAAAAAAGAACAGACTGAAGCCTCCATGATCAGATGAAAATTTCGGTGATCGGAGGGACTAAAGACTAAGTAGCGGCAAGTTAAAGCTGAAGATTTCCACAGTGTTGGCGTCAGAACTTGGAATCAATAATCATCGGCACAATAGTCCACAAGGGTGCCGAAACGGCGGGAAACCAATAGACTATGGGTTCCGAGACAACACAGGCTCATTGGTGATGGCAGGTTCTACGGGCTACAGACTGATGAGATAAAGCCAAGCAACTCTACGATGTCGGTGAAGCGACAGATAAGGCTTTCGATTAATCAATCGAAAATCATTCTGATAGCGCAACAATGGGAAGTCATCGGCGATCGGGAGAGCTGAGAACTACAGATCAGTGAATTTAGTTAGTTTCACCTCCGAAACTATGGCAGCATCCATGAAGAAGGTCCCGATGCACTAGCCATCACAGCTCCCGATCGTCGACGAGCTAATGATGGAGAATGGTATCGTACAGATTCAGAGCACTGATGAGCTAAACGAAAAATCCTTCGATCAGCGATGGGGTAGTAAGGCTATAAACTGTGAAAATAGTGGGACCTGTAGCATCAAAGCTGTGGCAAGCATTTAGACTTGAGGCATCGAGAAAATAGAAGACAAAGCTTTCGATCAGTGACAAAGTAAAAATCGGGCAAGAGAAACAAGGAAACGCACTTCAGTTGAACACCGATACACTAGCTGTTGGCGGCAATTCCATAGCGTACCAGCAGTGGTGGTTGTCAGCTACTACTTCAATCACTAAAATACTGCTCAGTGAACTAGATCTTCACAGTAGATGAACAAATAGTTAGCAAGGGTTTGAAGCCCTAATCTGGAAAAACTATTACTTTCAATTGTGTTTTTTGTGTAAACAGATTGGATTTTCAGGATCTGTAATTTTTGTAAGAGGCTATAAAGCCCATGATTTTTTTATTAATAAAGGTTTGAATCTAGGGATTTATGAGCATGTTCCATTATCAAGCGTCTCACGTGGTTTATTCTAAGTATAAGCTCTTTTGTTGTGATTTGTTCAGCCATCTCTTTCTTTACTGTGTTTATTGCTTGAATGTGCATTTAGGTAATTTTTAGATTTATTAAAGGGCCGATAGCTGTCATCCTATTGGTTATTTAGTGATATTTGATTTATAAACACCATCCTCAGTAGGATTTATCCATTTATATGCATGTGTTATGTGTGTAAGTCTACTAGCCTGGTGAGTTCTCCATCCCTGCACCTTTTTGTCAAACTACTAAACAAGTTGTAACTAAAAGCCTTGTGATTGACTGAGCTTCATGCATGTCTTGAGAGTGAGAGGTTATATAGGTTATTTGGCTTGATCCAATTCAGAAAAAACCCAAAAATAGTTTAAGTTACCAGGAATCCTCAAGCCTCAACCTAGAGGAGTTTCCTAGAGTGATAACAAAGTGGCGCCGTTGCTGGGGAGAGGAGATTGAAGCTCAGCTTCCCTGGGATACGACATAGATCCATGCTTTGATGATAGAAAAGGCTTTGACATTATTACTGTTGTAATCATCTATCTGGTGAATCCATTGATATAAGGTGGCTTCAAGAAGACCAAGTACCAGAGAAAACCCAAATGGGCCACCAGCAACGCCCGTTTGAAATCCACAAGAAATATTGAGGAAATCTAGGGCTTTACTAAGACAGACCAACAATGTTGCACAAAACGCTACGTTAGGTATTTAAAGAAATCTTTTTGCTAATATTTCTTCTGCTGAAACTTTTAATTCCCAGAAATTTTTAGATACATCAGAAAAATCTAGGGTTTGGGCATCTTCAAGCACTGTTGCTTGTGAAGATCCAATCCCTGGTGACTCCACTGGGATAAGTATACCACCGCCTTCTCAGCAAATATTTTCATTAGTGCAGCCTTCCACATCCCTATCCATACCCATTTCCAATATGGCTACCCCTCAATTGACCAAGATGGAAAGGATCCTGGTAGCTAGGTATGCGCCCCTAATTTTTCCAAATCCTCTCGTAGCCATGCCTACTGGGGATTACCTCAAGTATATGCCTAAGTTTATAGGGGAAGGGGATTTCACTGCTGAAGAACATCTAGAGGCTTTTTATAGCTATGCTGAAAATATAAATATACAACAAGAAGATGTATGGACTAGAGTTTTTGTACAAAGCTTGGATGGCCAGGCTAGGAAGTGGTTTAAAGAACTGCCTGCTGAGTCAGTGGCATGCATGGAGGCCCTAGATGACGTTTTCCTAAAGCATTGGGGAGAGAGGAGAGACCACCTCTACTACATCACAGATTTCAGCAACCTGAGAAGAGAAAATGGTGAGTCTATCTCCAACTTTACCAAAAGATTCAACAACATGTACAGCAAGATCCCTACTGATATTGAGCCCACCGGTACCTCAGCTATGATAACTTATGTGAATGCTTTTGACTCTGACTTCTACCTACTTCTCAGAGAAAGGAGGTCTACCTCCTTATCACTTATGGAGGATGCTTCCCTAAAGGTAGAGTCAAACATTCTGGCATCTCAGAAGGTCAAAGGGAAGGTAGACAGGAGAAAGAATCCAGTAGACTATAGTGGAGCTTCGACATCAGAGAACAAGATTGAAAAAATGACCAAACTCTTAGATAACCTGACTGCTGAAATGTCAAAATTGAAGGACCAAGGACATATGTCGGTGAGGGGTAAGGGGCCAAGTGAATTTTCTCCTTGAAACCCAAATTTTGTTCCTTATAGAAGAGGAAACCCCCCTATTCAGATTCCCAGAAGGGAGAGAAATCAAGGGGAAGACCAGAGGATAAGAGCTTCATTTCAAAACGTTGTATTAGAAGAAGAGTTGGAATTCATTGAAGACGAAGGAGAGGCTGAAGACAATATCCACTGCATGGAGGATGAGGTGGACTATTCTTTTCTGACCCAGGTAGAATATGAAAAAGCCATGATTGATGAGCAGATCCCTGAGGAGGTTTTCTATTAGGCTGATAGTCAGGAAGGTTACCAACTGAGGTTTAGGTTGGTTGCTCCCCTCAAGAAGAATGCTGCACTTGTCAAGCAGCTTTCTGCACCTGCTAGAAAAGTTGTTGTTTTACCAAAGAAAGTGGATGTTTCATCCAAAACATTGCATAAACCAGCACCTTCAGCCTCACCTGATCAATTCCAACTCAAACCTACAGGTCATGAGGTAACGTTTCCAAATAGGCTGCATTATTCCTTCAACCTTGAGTCTGAAATTCAAAAATTGAAAATCATTTTCCCTTTAGTTGAGTTGATGAAGAATGATGCATTTAAAACCTCCATTCTGATTTCCCTTTAGCCTAAGGTGCACATTGACACTGACTTTGTGAACCTACAAGATTAGAATCCTATTGTAACCCTGGGCCATGTGATTGAAGACCGAAAGGACTCTTTCCCACCATTCTATATATCCTTGAACATCCATGATAAAATCCTCCATAACTATTTGTTGGATTCAGGAGCCTCTCATAACTTAATGCCAAATGTTGTGATGGATGAGATCAGCCTCAGCATTACCAAGCCCTACCATGATTTATTCTCCTTTGACTCCAGGAAGGTCAAGTGCTTGGGCCTCATTAAAGACCTTGCTGTAAACTTAACTTAGCTTCCTTCGAAAAGCGTAATGATGGACATCGTAGTGGCTGATATTAATCCAAAATTCATCCTTTTGCTATCCCGATCATGGAGCAAAATATTGGGTGGCACCCTTCAGATGGATCTCACATACGCCACCATTCCCATGTTCGGAGGAGAAACTAAGAGACTGTACAGGGAAAATCTGCTAGCGTACATTATAAGCAAGGAGATTCGCTCAGTAAATCACCCCATCTACGCTGTGGACACCAATTTTGGATCTTGCATTTTGCAAATAGATGATAATCAGTAGACATCAGTTCAGCTCACTGAGCCCACCCATCCGCAACCCAAAGAATTCACAACAACGATCTGGACCATGTATTTCGATGGGGCAAGCGCTCAAAACTCAGCAGGCTCAGGTGTCATGTTGATCTCCCCATCTAAGGAGAACATTCACCTATCATATAATCTCGATTTCAAAACCAAAAACAACGTAGCATAATATGAAGCCTTACTGCTAGGAGTTAAAGCGGCCAAGGAGATGGGAATCATGTGCATGAATATTTTTGGGGATGCATACCTCATCATACAGCAGGTCAACAACACTTTTCAGACGAAATATATCAGACTGAAGGCCTACAGGGACAAGGTATGGAAACTCAGAGACTCATTTATGTTTTTTGAACTATCATATATTCCTAGGGATTTGAATCACCTAGCTGATTCCTTGGCCATCTCTGTAAGTCTGTTTGTTCCTCCTTTACCCCCTAGGCTCAGCTATGATGTTCAGGTCAAGTACAAACCCTCTCTGCTAGACAATGTAAAATTTTGGAGGGTGTTTGAAAATGATGGGGAGCTTAGTAAATTCCTTCAGTTAGTGGATGAATTCTCTGATATACACATAGACCAGGAAAACCTTAACCTGGAGGAATCCAAGTAGCTCAAGTTAAAAGATAAAGTGACTGAGCACAATATTGTCCAATTGCCCAGCAACTACATACCCCGAGGTCTAGTACCACTAGAAGAACTGTTTGATCACAATGACATCCCGTTCAAGCCTGCCAAAAGGGAGCTAGATCCTGTTGTCCAAGAGCACAACGTAGGCAACCAATGTAGAAATAATAGATCAATGCTATGAGCAATTATTCTAAGAAGAAGCGCAGGAAATAGATCTTGCTACTAAGAATTCTCACAAGCATACATAAGAAAAATAGAGAGAATTGAAAAGAGACTGAATCACATGAATGAAGAGATGAATATTGGTGTGTATCTTTCCATTGAATAATTATGAATAATAGTGTACATAAATAGTAAATCCCTCATAGGAAAATCAAATTGTATGGAAACAACTCATAAAGCTCAAAAAGGCTGACTTACCAAAATATAGCAAACTCCCATAGGTGGCTAAAGCACTTACCAAATCTATCAAGGACCTCATGAGTTGGCAAAAGCATGAGTAAGTTGTCAAGGGGATGGAAATAACATGCTAATCCTAGAAAATGGAGAAAAACTAATGGAGGATGGGTTGGAAACAAAAGCTCCCAGTTTCCTAGTTGACTAGCTTTTATCTTATCCATAGAAAAGCAAGAAAAGCAGAAAAAAGAAAAATCAGCTGTAAAGTCCTGTATAATAATTCTGGATGGTCAAAAGGTGGTCAATATCAACCCAGAATTGGAAATAAATCATTCCTAGGATATAGATGGCATGTATTGACTTTAAGGTGCAAGTGGATTCCAACTAAGTAAGCTAGTGGGTGAATAATTAATCAAATAATGATTAATTATTTTATCCTAAGTTGTGAGTGGGTTTAATATATTGCAACAGCCAGAGCCATCCAAAATTGATAAATCTATCCACTGGGCTGACTGCTAAACAAAAGTCTAAATATTGTAGCTTGATAAAAGAGTTTGCTGATGTCTTTGCATGGGAGTATAGTGACCTAAAAACGATGACACCAACATCATCCAGGATAGGATTCCTTTGGAGAAGGACACCATTCCTTTCAAACAGAAGCTGAGAACCATCAGCCCTCTTCTATTACCAGTGATTGAGAAAGAGATCCACAAACTCCTCAAATCCAATATCATAATCCCCATCAGGTTTTCCCAGTGGATTTCAAATCTAGTAGTGGTAAGAAAGAAAAATGGAGAAATCAGGTTGTGTGTGGATTTTAGAAACCTGAACAAATGTTCCAAAAAAGACAACTATCCACTACCCAAGATGGAACATCTACTGCAGAGAGTCTTGGGGGCCAGGGTCATGTCCTTCCTTGATGGATTCTCTGGATACAACCAAGTGGCTGTGCACCCAGATGACCAAGAGAATACTGCCTTTACCACCCCCTGGGGCACCTTCATGTATGCTAAAATGCCATTTGGGCTAATGAATGCTGGGGATACTTTTCAAAGAGATATGGACCTAGCTTTTGTAGGCCTAAAATATAAATGTGTGCTGATATATTTGGATTACTTAACAGTTTACTCTCATAGCCATCATGACCACTTGCAGCATTTGAGAAAGGTATTTCTGAAGTGCAGAAGGTATGGAATATCATTGAACCCCAAGAAGTCCCAGTTTGCACTCAATGAAGGAAAGCTCCTAGGCCACATAGTCTCAGTTGAAGGTGTAAAGATTGATATAGTAAGTGTGGAGGCAATTCAGCAGCTTTCAATACCTATAACGTCCCTGACCCTCCGACCGGCGAAAAGGACGCTACTACACACCAAAACATTTGGGCATCTAGCCCCATGAACGTGTACATTCATTATCATTGTTGAAATGATGAAATAAAATGCTTGAATTAAAACATGCATACAGGATTATTTATCATACATAGCGGAAGTAACATACATTCATACAAGCATTCAACATGTTCATCATGATTATTAACAGTAAATAGGATTGCAGAAGTAAAATAGAGAAGATTACTTATCTTTATAAAGATATCGTTTCGCAACCAACTATTTCGCTGCAACGTTCCACCCAACCATAGGCTAGCATGCTCCTGGATCTTTCAGCAATGCTGCCACCCCCGAGCCGGGCATGACTCCCCAAAGAATAAGGAACTAACAGGCTTACACATAGCAAGGAATAACAACAAAACAAGGGTACACAGTTCAGCGAAGCCAACACAGTTGGGTTTATCAGGTGAACAAGAGTTAGGGAAAGGCTAATGCTAAGCTGATGAGCTCACTGAAGAGCTGCAGACACCAACACCAGAACCAGCCTGGATTCTAGAAAACCCACACACACCCAACACAAGGAAGTCATCCCCTTCTCTGCAATGTAGTCCCTCAGACCCTGATCTTCCCTCCAGTGCTCTTCAGGGGTTGTGGAGAATAAATCCATCTCAATAGCTCTGTACGTGTGGTTCTCATTCCACCAGGTTTGTCAAGCATCTCAAGCCATCATTCACCAACCCAAAAATAGTCCAGGGACCAATCCAATGAACCCGTAGCTATCCAACCTTCAATACTATCGCTAGGAAACTTACATAGATCGGAAAATGATCAAAAGTCACTGCCAACATACACAGTTCAACGCGGATTCACAGGAAGAATCACCCCCGATTCCATCAATTCGTGGAAAAGCAATCCCAATAATTTCCACTGCGATCCGAATGGTGAACGAAAACAGTACACAGTCCAATGCATGGAGGCAAAAGTCAGTTCTCTTTGTGGATGGAATAAAACAAATTACAGACCAGCAATCAGCATGAGAGAGAGGGTGAACCCCCACACAACGGTTGGTAAAATGTTTTATTCCCCCATCCTGCATGAGGAAGACGAACGGCCAAGTTCCGAGGGAGTGGGAAGAAATGGTTCCCACGTCGTGGAGAGGAGAGAAAGCGTGGCATGGTAGTGGTCTGCTTGCCAGCCAATCGCTGCCTCTGCTAACAAATGGAAAATTAACAAAGGGAGGTGGCGACACATAGACTTTTTCCTCATGACTCAATGTTCCACATCCCCCCCCCCTTTTTCCTTATCCTTTGGAATCATGCCCTTTCTCAATTTAGTTGCTGCGAACATAGCTGGTTGAGTTGTTTAATTAAAAATCATGTTTACATGATGCCGTAATTAAATATATGCCGCATGTCCCGATATACCATCGGTGACCATTCCTAATAAAAAACACAACATGACCAAATCCATGGTGGGGCCTTGGCCTTGAGATCTGCACCAAGATTATTTACAACATATGTATCCTATTTATTTTAATGCAAGTGTGGATTAAAACCGGGGTATTACATTCCCCTCCCCCTTAAATAGCACTGTCCTCAGTGCTTTACAAAATTTGAACAAAATGCTACACTGGTACTGCCTCAGTGTTCCACAGGATTGAACAAAAATGGATGTGCCAATCGCATGGAATCCTCCAGCTCCCACTTAGCCTCTTCAGGTTCGTATTGCTCCCACTGCACCTTTACCTTCCCTATGGCTCAGTTCCGGAGCATTGTGACCTTCCTGTCGAGGATACGCATTGGCTGGATTTGGAATTCTCCCTCGGGTTCCACCTGAATCACATCCCAATTTATCACATGGTTAAGATCATGTACATATTTCTTAAGAAAAGAAACATGAAAAACATTATGAGCTCGTATTAGCAGGCAATGCAAGTTTATATGCAACAGGCCCTATCCTCTCAAGTACTTGAAATGGCCCATAATATCTAGGTGACAACTTGGCACAACTTCCAAGCTTCAAGGAACTTTTCTTTTCCCTCACTCTAAGGTAAACATGATCCCCAACACTGAACTCCCTGTTCACCCTATGCTTATCTGCATAGCTTTTCTGTCGGTCCTGTGCTGCTTTCAGATTCTGCCTAATCTTTACAACTTCTTGCTCCATTTCCTTGAGCAATTCTGGTCCAAGCACAATTCTGTTTACTGGGTTGTCCCAAGTCACTGGTGTCCTGCACCGTCTTCCATACAAAGCTTTGTATAGACTCATCCCCAAGGATGCTTGCTGTCCATTATTATAAGCAAACTCTACCAAGTGCAAGTAATCTTCCCACTTGGTTGCTTTGTCCATCACATACATGCGAAGCATGTCTTCAAGCACCTGATTAACTCTCTCTGTCTGCCCATCTGTCTGAGGATGGTATGCAGTGCTGAATTTTAACTTTGTACCTAAATCTGCAAACAACCCCTTCCAAAAGTTGGAAGTGAACTTGACATCTCTATCAGAAACTATTGCCTTAGGTAATCCATGCAATTTAAAAATCTCCTTCATGAAGATCTTTGCAATGTCATCAGTCTTGTGTGTAGACTTCACTAGTATAAAGTGTGATGCCTTAGTCAACTTTTATACCACAACCATGATAGAATCATGTTGTCTCCAAGTCATTGGCAATCCTGTAATAAAATCCATGGAAATAATTTCCCATTTCCATTCTGGAACTAGAAAAGGCTGCAACAAGCCTGCTGGATGTTGATGCTCAAACTTTACCTGTTGACATTTCATACACCTGGAAATGTACTCAGCCATACCCTTTTTCATTCCCAGCCAAAAGTACTACTTTCTAGCTGTAGCAATTGTCTTCTGATATCCTGGGTGACCAGAATACGGAGCCTAATGGATTTCATCCATAACAACTCTCCTGAAATATGCTACATCTGGAATATAAATTCTACCTTTATAAGTGAGAAGCCCGTCTTCTTCCAATTTATATCCCTCATACCTCTTCTCAAGACTTTGCTGCTACAATTTGTCTTTTACCTGCTCATACAATTCGTCTCTGGCAACATGATTAACAATCTGCTACCTCAAATCTGATTGGCAAATACTAAGAGATGCCACATGCATTTCCTGTACCTTCCTGCTGAGTGCATCAGCTACCTTATTTTCCTTTCCCTTTATGTGCTTGATTTCAAAATCAAACTCACATAAAAATTCTAGCCATCTTGCTTGCCTAGCATTCAGAGTAGGCTGGTCAAATAGATACTTCAGTCCACAGTGATCTGTTCTGAGCTCAAATCTTCTGCCCATCAAGTAATGCCTCCACATCTTAAGCGCATGTACTATGGCTGCAAGCTCTAGATCATGAGTGGCATAGTTCTTCTCGTGTTCCTTCAGCTTTCTTGACTCATAACAGATCACATGGTTGTCTTGCATAAGGACTCCTCCAAGCCCTTGTCTGCATGCATCGGTACACACCACAAAATATTTCTCTGGATCTGCAACCTTCAATACTGGTGCACTGGTGAGAAGATTCTTCAACTGCTGGAAACTTTCTTCACACCTCGATGTCCATTCGAACTTCATCCCCTTCTTTTGCAAAGAAGTGATGGCATGTGAAAATTTGGAAAATCCCTCAATGAATCTCCTGTAGTATCTTGCAAGTCCCATAAAAGATCTTACGTCTATCACATTTCTTGGAGTAGTCCAATTCATAATGGTTTCAATCTTTTCAGGGTCCACAGATATACCCTCCTCCGAGATAATGTGACCCAAACACTGAATTCTATCTCTATAGAAGTCACACTTGTTCAATTTTGCATACAACTGGTGCTCCCTAAGCAATTTCAATGTCAATCTCAAATGCTCTTCATCCTCTTTCTCATTCTTAGAATAAACAAGAATGTCATCAAGGAAAACAAGAACAAACTTGTCCAAATACTTGCTGAAGACACTATTCATAAGGCACATAAATGTAGCTGGTGCATTTGTGAGACCAAATGGTACCACTACAAACTCATAATGCCCATACCTTGTTCTAAAGGTTGTCTTATGAATGTCTTCATCCTTGATTCTTACCTGATGGTAACCAGACCTCAAGTCAATCTTGGAAAATACCTTTGCTTCTCTCATTTGATCAAAGAGGTCATCAATCCTAGGCAAAGGATATTTATTCTTCACCGTAACCTTGTTCAACTATCTATAATCAATACACAACCCGAGTGTACCATCTTTCTTCTTTACAAAAAGAACGAGTGCTCCCCAAGGAGACACACTTGGCCGAATATACTTCTTTTCCAACAATTCTTGCAGTTGCATCTTCAGCTCTAGCATCTCCGGTGTACTCATCCGGTAGGGTGCCTTGGACACTGGTGCTGCTCCTGGCACAAGTTCAATAGTGAAATCAATGTCCCTCTTTGGAGGAAGCCCTGGAATCTCATCAGGAAACACATCCCTGAAATCCTGTAACACCTGATAGTCCTCCAACCTCGGAGTTTCATCTCCTGATGTCTCCAAAATATGAGCTGCATACAACTCGCAACCCTTCCTACAGAACTTCTTTAACTGCATTGTTGAAAACTGCCGTACTGAAATCACCTTTGGAATGCCTTTCACAACTACTAGATTCCCTTCTTCATTCATGCATTCAAAATTCTTATTGTAACAGTCAAGCTTCACCCTGTGAGCTTCTAACCAATCCATCCCAATGAGAACATCATAGGAACCAAGTGGTAGAACATTCAGATCTATACAAGTGACCCACCCATCCATGACCAATGGACATTTCTCTACCATTTCACTAACCTTTCTCTTAGTTCCAGTGGCTAGCTAGACTAACCAAGATTTCCTATGCTTTACCTTCTTAAAAGCACACATCTCCACTACTCTAGGAGTAATGTAATTATGTGTAGAACCAAGGTCAATCAAAATAGAAACAGATTGCTCAACAATCTTACCTGCTACTTCAACCACAGTTGACTGGTGATCTGCCTGGAGGTCCTCCAGCGCTGCATAAATCCTAGAGACTACCCTTGCTACCTGACCCACTGTTTCTACTTCTTGAACATTGTAAGCTGGCCTTACACTCTCATTCTCGAGTGGACAGTTTCTACGCAAGTGAGGTCCTTCACATTTCCAACATTTGAGTGGACCTTTATTCGGATGTGGCTCTTTAGGATTTGCACCTGTCACTCCAACTGGATCACTCGCAACTTAGGAGGGCTGCTTCTGCTGATTCTTGAATATAGAAGGTTTGAAACCTTTCTTTCTTTGGTCCAACTTTTCATTCTTCTTTTCCTTCCATGCCTTATGGTAATCAGGTTTACCTTTGCTTTGCTCATAACAATACTTAGATTTTCTTATTGCTTCCTCGAGAGTTCGTGGCTCATAGAACTCAATTCTATCTTTGTAAGACTGAGGTAATCCACTTAGGAACCATTGGACCTTCACTTTTTCATCTCTAATGTACCGGACATACCTCAATAGCTCCAAAAACTTATTTGCATATTCATCCATGGTTTGTTGTCCCAATCTCAGCTCATGGAACTCCTTAATCTTGTCATCATAATACCTATCAGAGAGGTATTTCTGCTTGAAATACTTCTTGAACTATTTCCACTTCAGTTTCCTTTCACTGATCCTTTTTACCTGCTTGAAGTGTTCCTACCAAATGGATGCCCTTCCATTCAAATTGAATATGGAAACTCGTGCCTTCATGTTTCCTGAATAATCCTGCACCTGAAAGTACTTCTTTATCCCAAGAAGCCAAGCCTCAGCTTCTTGCCCCGTCTTTATCTCACCATCAAATGTAGGAGGTTTAGCTTTCCTAAATTCATCTCGAGAGCGATCCTTAAGGTGTCTTATTCTTTTCCTTTTATGAGGAGAGGAGCTTGTATCTCCACCGGATTCTTCGGAGTCAGACAATCCACTGGAAGTCCTTCTCCTTCTCCTAGTGCTGCTCTTACTGCCTTTTGATGTACCTCGTCCAGAATCTATCTTTTTCTGCAAGTCTTTCAAACTTTCCAATATGGAAGCATTCAACTGATGTTGCTCTTCCTGGGATTTTATTAAGCTTCTCATGGTGGCTGCAACATCTGACAGTGTCTCTTGGAATCTCCTCCCATTGGACTCAATGTCATCATTCCTATTATGGACATTTTCTCCCATGGCATCTTCTGCTTGCTCGTAAGAATCTCGAGCATCATACCCATCTTGGGTTCTCATGCCTGAACCACCTTTGGCTTTACCACACTATTCTTTCTGGAGTACTTCTCTTGGAAGTTATCTATAGTTCTGCAATGTGTTAGTAGCAAACTATTAGATGCATAGTATTAATATAAATCAAACTACTTACCTTTTTCTTGGAAAAAATCATAAAATAACAAATTTTCCCAAACAAAATATTTCCTTCATCAAAGAACGTCTATCTAAGGGGGACAACGGGGGTCAAGGGGGCTTTCCCCCTTGTGGATTCCCAAGAAGAATCACCCCCGATTCCATCAATTCATGGCCAACATACATAGTTCAACGCGGATTCATAGGAAGAATCACCCCCGATTCCATCAATTCGTGGAAAAGCAATCCCAATAATTTCCACTACGATCTGAATGGTGAACGAAAACAGTACACAGTCCAATGCGTGGAGGAAAAAGTCGGTTCTCTATGTGGATGGAAGAAAACGAATTACAGACCGGAAATCAACACGAGAGAGAGGGCGAACCCCCACACAACGGTTGCTAAAACATTTTATTCCCCCGTCCTGCATGAGGAAGATGAACGGCCAAGTTCCGAGGGAGTGGGAAGAAATGGTTCCCACGTCGTGGAGAGGAGAGCAAGTGTGGCGTGGTAGTGGTCTGCTTTCCAACCAATCGCTACCTTCACTAAAAAATGGAAAATTAACCAAGGGAGGTGGCGACACATAGACTTTTTCCTCGTGACTCAATGTTCCACATCCCCCCCCCTTTTTCCTTATCCTTTGGAATCATGCCCTTTCCCAATTTAGTTGCTGCGAACATAGCTGGTTGAGTTGATTAATTAAAAAGCATGTTTACATGATGCCGTAATTAAATATATGCCACATGTCCTGATATACCATCGGTGACCATTCCTAATCAAAAACACAACATGACCAAATCCATGGTGGGGCCTTGGCCTTGAGCTCTGCACCAAGATTATTTACAACATATGTATCCTATTTATTTTAATGCAAGCGGGGATTAAAATCGGGGTATTACAATACCAAGGTCAAAAATAGACATTCAGTCCTTTTTAGGCAAGATAAACTTTGTCAAGAGATTCATTCCAAATTTCTCTGAGTTGGTAAAGCATATAACAGTCATGCTAAAAAAGGATGCAGAAATCAAGTGGACCAACCAGGCAAGAAATTATTTTGAAGACATTAAGAAAGCCATCACGGAGGCCCCAACCCTGATTAGTCCTGACTACACCAAGGGTTTTTACATTTTCTCTTTTGCATCTTATGACACTGTGGCATTTGTACCATTACAAAAGAATGATGAAGGTCTTGATCATCCAATTGCTTTCTTTAGCAGGACCTTGAGAGATGCTGAGCTGAAGTATGACCCAATTGAGAAGTAGGCTTATGCTCTCATAACATCTTTGAAGAACTTCAGAATCTACATTCTCCATGCAAAGGTCATTGCATATGTCCCTTCAGTTTCAGTGAAAGATGTTTTGACTCAACCTGACATTGATGGGAAGAGAGCTAAGTGGATTTCCAAACTCATTGAGTTTGATGTAGAGGTGAAACCCACCAAGTTGGTAAAAGGATTAGGTCTGGCCAAACTCATGGCCAAAGAAAACTATGAACTGCTGGGAATGAATTTCACATATGTTAGGTCAGCAAAGGTGCAGACTATGGTGGCAGCTGAAACAGAGGAAAATCAAGATCAGAATAATAGTCCAGCAGTAGCTGAGAACATATATTCATGTGAGTGGTACTCAGGTATCATTGAATTTTTGCTAAAATTAGAAGTTTATCCTGATCTTACTCCTAACCAAGCATGAGCTCTTAAATTGAAATCTATTAAGTTTTGCATAATTAACAAACTATTGTACTGAAGGGATCAATCTGGGATTTTGTTAAGGTGTCTAGATAAAGAGTAAGTAGAACAGGTCATGCATCACTTTCATTCCAGTACATGTGGAGGCCACCACTACTAGAAAACCACAACCCACAAGATATTAAAAGTAGAGTACTATTGGCGAGTCCTTTTTGTTGATGTATGCACTTTTGTAAGGGCTTGTGGCCAATGTCAAAGATTTGAAGGGAAGCAACAGCTCAAATCCTTTCCCATTCATCCTGCTACAGTGAATGGGCCTTTCCAGCAATGGGGCCTGGATTTCATAGGTGAAATAAATCCATCTTCCAGTGGATAGTATAAATGGATCTTAGTAGCCACTGACTACTTTACCAAATGGATAGAAGCAATACCCACTAGAAATGCCACTCATCAAGTCATCATGAGATTCTTATATGAGAACATCTTCAGCAAGTTTGGTTGCCCGGTAAGGTTAGTAACTAATAATGCACAAGCCTTTAAAGGTGGGGCATTGGTTAAATTGTGTGAATCAATGGGTATTCAACTGGTTCACTCCACTTCCTATTACCCACAAAGCAATGGCTTGGCTGAGTCATCCAACAAAAGCTTAGTCTGGATCACTAGGAAATTGCTAGAGACAAATCAGAAAAGCTGGGATTCAAAGATTAAGTTTTCCTTATGGGCTGATAGGGTGACCGATAAAATATCCATAGGGACTTCTCCATTCAAAATAGTTTATGGCACTGAGGCCATCTTTCTTATCCAGCTCACCCTTCCAGTGGCAAAGTTCTTTCAGGAAGAGGAAGATGACCCAATTGATATGATGAGAAGGATGATGGATTTGGTGGAATTACAGTAGATCAGGGAGCAATTTGTAGGAAAATAAGAGGCTCATCAACAGAGGATAAAGGGCATGTTTGACAAAAGAGCAAAGGTAGACAACTTCTAGGTCAGGGACTAGGTCCTCAAGTGGGATGCTATCAGACAGGACAAGGGGAAACATGGGAAATTTGACTCTTTATGGATTGGCCCTTTTGTTATAGACCAGGTATATAAGAATAACACCTTCAAATTGCAAAGTCTGGAAGGTGAAGAGGTATTCAATGGCCCAGTAAATGGGCGATTCCTAAAAC
Organism: Pseudotsuga menziesii; assembly: GCA_001517045.1. Classification (NCBI taxonomy): domain Eukaryota; kingdom Viridiplantae; phylum Streptophyta; class Pinopsida; order Pinales; family Pinaceae; genus Pseudotsuga; species Pseudotsuga menziesii. The sequence goes on from LPNX011185595.1 coordinate 1,075,323, forward strand.
TCTATTTTATTTGAGGCTCTGAGGCCTTATGATTGTAAATTAGTAGATTGTAGGTTGTTTTTGCTTTTGGAATAAGACTCCATGCCCAATGGAACAATAAAGAATAGTGTTAAGTTACTTAGTTTCTTTTAGGGAAAGGCATTTTGGTTTGGGGTTCTTGGGACCTCACAGGGAGGTTCCCATCCCCGAGTAGGAGCTAGATGTTATCTCTCAAATAAAATAAATTTATTTTTGATAGTATGAATAATTTAAATGATGCAATGAAGGATATGAAGATCACTAACAGTTTTGAAGACCTCTATTTTTTATGCAAATTTCATGAAGTTGTGGTTTCAGTGGCTTGGGCAAGGATCAGAACATCTCATTAGACACCAAAAAATGGAAGATAAATAGTAGGTGGAAGACCCCTTCGGCAGATAGGCGTATTGATGAAACTATTTACACCATCGAAAAAAATTTCAAACATAAATCAGAAGCTGTGAAGACTTCATATCGGCGAGCTAGTTCTCAAAGGCACCGCAATGGCAGAGAATAAAGTGACTAAGGGTTCCGATTCAAACTTCCAATGACCTCCGGCGGTGATGAAATCAGATCAGAAGAACTAAGGATTAAGAAATGGTGAGGTAAATCTGAAAGGTGTTGAAATGTTGGTGATATGAAAAAGTAAAATTCCACCAAAGTCAAGTAACAGAAGTCGAAAATTGAAAAGACTAAAATGTCGGCCAAATAGTTCATTGTGGAGCTGCAATGGCGAAAGAGAAACTTACTGCGGGTTCCGAAACAATACAGACTCATCGGCATTGTAACTTTAAAGGACTAATGATCAGCAAGCTAGTTCCTTAGGGAGCTGCAACGTCGGAAAGACTAAATACTAACCAGCGGCGAAATAGTGCTAAAGAGTTTCCACAGTGTCAGCGTCGGAAGACACTAGTCGTTGGCACAATAGTCCACTAATGAGCCACAACTATAGATAAGAGAATGATTAAAGGCTCCAAGGGAAACTCCTACTCACCTACGACGGTGATGAAAGTAGTTCAGGATTTGAAAACACTAAGGTCATTGGAAAAATAGTTCGCTAAGGAACCGAAAGAGAGGAAGCTATACAAACCACGGGTCCCGCGAGAATATAAAAACTTCGGCATCGAAACATGGAATCACTAGTTGTCAACAAGATAGTTCAATGGGGAGCCGCAATGGTGGAAAAAGAACAAACTGAAGCCTTCATGATCAGATGAAAATTTCAGCGATCGAAGGGACTAAAGACTAAGTAGCGACAAGTTAAAGCTGAATATTTCCACAGTGTTGGCGTCGGAACTTGGAATCACTAATCATCGGTACAATATTCCACAAGGGTGGTGAAATGGTGGGAAACCAATAGACTATGGGTTCCGAGACAACATAGGCTCATCGGCGATCGTGGTTTCTACGAGCTACAAATCAGAGAGATAAATCCAAGCAACTCCAGGATGTCAGTGAAGCCATGGACAAGGCTTCTGAATGATCAATCGTAAATCATTTCTATAGCGCAACAATGGGAATTCATCGACGATCGAGAGAGCTAAGAACTATAGATCGATGAATTTAGTTAGTTTCACCTCTGAAACTATGGCAGCATCCATGAAGAAGGTCCCGATGCACTAGCCATCACAACTCCCAATCGCCGACGAGCTAATGATGGATAATGGTAACGTATAGATTCAGAGCGCCGATGAGCTAAATGAAAAAGCCTCCGATCGACGACAGGGAAGTAAGGCTATAAACTATGAAAATAGTGGGACTTGGAGCGCCGAAGCTGTGGCAAGCATTCAAACTTGAGGTGTCAAGGAAACAAAAGACAAAGCTTCCGATCAATGACAAAATAAAAATTAGGCAAGAGAAACAAGGAAAAGCACTTCAGTTGAACGCCAATACACTAGCTATTGGTGGCAATTCCATAGCATACCAGCAATGGTGGTTGTCAGCTACTACTTCAATCACTAGATGAACAAACAGTTAGCAAGGGTTTGAAGCCCTAATCTAGAAAAACTATTACTTTCAATTGTTCTTTTTGTGTAAACAGATCGGATTTTCAGGATCTGTAATTTTTGTAAGAGGCTATAAATCCCATGATTTTTTTATTAATAAAGGTTTGACTCTGGGGATTTATGAGCCTGTTCCATTATCAAGCATCTCATCTGGTTTATTCTAAGTATAAGCTCTTTTGTTTTGATTTGTTCAGCCATCTCTTTCTTTACTATGTTTATTGCCTGAATGTGCATTTAGGTAATTTTTCAGATTTATTAAAGGGCTGATAGCTATCATCCTATTGGTTATTTAGTGATATTTGATTTATAAACACCATCCTTAGCAGGATTTAGCCATTTATATGCATGTGTTATGTGTGTAATTCTGCCAGCCTAGTGAGTTCTCCATCCCTGCACCTTTTTTTCAAACTACTGAACAAGTTGTAACTAAAATCCTTGTGATTGAGTGAGCTTCATGCATGTCTTGAGAGTGAGAGGTTATATAGGTTATCTGGCTTGATCCAATTCAGAAAAAACCCAAAAAAAATTTAAGTTACCAGGCATCCTCGAGCTACAACCTAGAGGAGTTTCCTGGAGTGATAATAGACTTAAAGGATGGTGTGGAAATATAATAAACCCACTTCATAACCTAGGATAAAATATTTAATCAATTTTTGATTAATTTCCTACCCACTAGCCTAGATAGTTGGCATTCACTTGCACAACATAGTCAACACTTGCCATATATACCCCGAGAACACTTTAATTCTAATTATGGGTTGATCATGTCCACTTTATTGACTTCCAAAATTAGTAACTATGCTTTCTTGCAGATTATTTCTTTTACTGCTTTATTCCATCTTTTATGTGGATAAGGTAAAGCTAGTCAACTAGGAAACTGCTATCTTTTGTTGCCAGCCCATCCTCTATTATTTTCTCTCCATATTCCAAGATTATCAATTATATCCATCACTTATCATCACTCGCGCATTCTTTATCTAATTTGTGGGTTCCTTGATAGATTAGGAAAGTCCTTTAGCCCCCTATGGGGGTTTATCATATTAAGTTTATTTATGAGCTAGAAATGATTTGTCTTCCATCAACTCAAATCTCCTTTATAAGGATGTATTACCAGTGTAATAATATCAATTATCATTTATTAATCATTCATTAATGTGTTCATTAATTCCTCTTATTCTCTCCTTATGCTAATTCTATGCAATTCCCAGTGAGTTTAATTGTGTGCTTAGATTCTTATCTTGTTTATGGAATTCTTTTGTCATCAAGGATTTAGAATTCTAACAAGTTTCACAATATTTTATCCACTTGTGATTCAAATATTCAAGAGAGGCGTTTTACGATGTTTGGATCTTATCCATAGTCATATGAAGAAGCATCACATGATCCAATATGGAAAACGGCCATCCAAGAATAGTTCAAGTCTTTGAAAGACAATGAAACTTGGGAGTTGGTTCCTCTACCTTCCAAGAGGAAACTAGTGCAATGTAAGTGGTTTACAGGACCAAGATGGTTTTTGATGGTTCTGATATCAAATACAAGGATATTTTGGTTTCCAAAGGCTTATCTCAATTCCATGGAGTGGACTATATAGAGGCATTTGCACTGGTTGCAAAGATGGACTCTATCAGGCTAGTTTTGGCCGTTGTTGCATCTAAGTGATTGGAGGTGCACCATATGGATGTGAAAAGTGACTTTCTTCATGGTGAACTTCATGAGGATATTTCCATGAAGCAGTATAAAGGTTTCATTCATGATCCTTCAATTTTTTACAGGTTGAAGAAGTCTCTCTATGGCCTCAAGCAAGCCCCCAGGGCTTGGTATGCCAAGATGGACAACTTTCTTCTCTCATAATGGTTTGAAAGATGAAAATCTAATCCTAATTTATATTTGAAACAATTATATGACTCTATTCAAATCGTAGTACTGTATTTTTATGATATTTTGATCATTGGAATTTGAATTTATTATATAGGTTCAATTAAGTCTTCATTGCACAATGTGTTTTCAATGGATGGCATTGGATTGAAACAATTTCTTAGCTTGGATATTGAGAAATTTGATGTAGGTACTAAGGTTATCCAATCAAATAATTATGCATACATGTTATTAAAGTTCAAAATGGATGAATGTAAAGAAGCCAATTGTCCCTTCCTTTTAGGAGTAAAACTAGGTGATTTTGGTTCATCTCCGTTGGTGGACAACTCGTTGTATAGGAAACTAGTTGGGACCTTGTTGTATATCTCACAAAGTATTAACCTGATTTGGATTATAAAATAGGTTTCATTTCAAGTTATAAGTATTATCCTCATGATATCCATTAGAATTCTACAAAAATGATCTTGCATTATGTGCAAGGAACCAAACACTTCGGGATAGTGTTGATGTATTTGTAACTTCGGAATGTATATACTTGTATATCTTATATATTGTACCCCGATGTTTATTCCAGGAAGTATCTATAATTTAATTGAGTCATGTCATGCCCTGATGTTCTAATAGGGAGACTCAATAATGTAAACAAGTCATGTAAAGTCATTGAGGTTAACCCTCGATTGTAAGTCAGGGCAATAGTCCCCTCAATTGTGGGGCACTAGGGTTATTAGACTCTTCTAGAGATATCGGCGCTAGTAAGTAATTGTTAAGTGGGGACAACATGTTGAAGTGAACATTAAGTGAACTAAATAATATAAATAGAGAGTGAGCCTCTCTATTTATCACACACACACTCACTCATTGGGGCGCATGAGTGAGAGAGGAGAATCTCTCTCAAGTGTGAGAGAGAGAACAAGCTGTTGGAGATCATCTTTATGTTTTCAGGTTTTACTGCTTCCATTGGTGCTCATTCTATCTCTGAGGAAGTTGTAGGGTTTTCTCCTTTATGGTTTCCCCAAGGAAAATTATTTGTGTCTCTTGTCTCTTGTGTTTATTGTTGTGCATGTTATTCTCTCAGAGAAGATCCTAAGATCATATTGCTTAAATGATAAAAATATAACCTGGTATCAGAGCTAACCTGAGAAGAAGACATTGTGCATCTGTAGAAGCTAGGGATTCTTATTTTTTTGGGCCTCTCTCCATAATCCATCAGCAAAAGTATGCTAGGCTGACTCTCCATTAAAGGGTGCATCCTTCTGTTGAAGCAGAATTCAATTCCGGACATTTTCAGTTTCGGTGCGGGAAATTAGGGCTTATTACAGAAGAATAATTTTTTAGTGAGCCCGGCATAGTATTATTCTCCTCATCAAAATAAAATTTTAGAGACCTGGGTCGATATTTTTGGTTGGGTATAACTCCAGGAAAGTCAAACCCTAGTTTGACCCCAGGCCGAAAAAACCCTAAAATACTAAAACTGATAAGTTTTGGTACATTTGCTATATATCTGGATTGAAGAAGGATCAAGAGCTAACACTTTCATAGAACAAATATGAAATCCTGATTTACACTGTGTCAAACTTTCAGCCTCATATTCTCTATATTTAAGGAGATATGATTCCTCGAAGTTAGGGTTCCATCCTCTTTCGGGATTCATCCCTAAACAGGACACCTCGATAAAATTACTATATCTCAGGATACAAAGGTCCAAATGAAATTTATGAAGATTTTATAGAAAGGGAATAGAATGTAATTTCTTCGGTATAATTTTCATACCCTGAAGATGAAACAGTGACACATGGAAGCCCATAAAACTTTGCTATGATGAACAGTCCTGAAACAGGTCACCGTGGGAAAATGATCATAAGTCCCAATTGGTGAAACTAATTCTGATGAAACCTATGGTGTTGGAATAGGGATAGGAGAGGATACATCAGTGAAAAGTTTCAGACACATAGAATAATTAATTATGGAAATACCGGAGAAACACTATCAGGAATTTCTATAGAAGAAATTGGAAAACTAGGGCTTTTTATTTCGGGAGCTTCCCTCCACTATTTTCAGAAAATGAGTACATTGGAAATCTCACCTTGAAGAGGTCTATCTTTCTCTCCAATTAGATCTAAAAGATTCCAAGTTTTGAAAATTAGGATTTCTCTGACAAACCCTAGATCAGCCAGCTCCGGAACCAGGACGGACACCTCAAATCGGTAAGATATAATCTAGTGCTATTTTCATTTGAGGTTCTCATTTCAAAATGATCTATCACATCAGCTTGCTGATAAGCTTGGTGAATTTTAAAACTTCCAAGCATGAAAATAAATGATCTCTCTGAATAAAATGAATTGGACACCTACATAAGTAGAGAGGTTCTAGTTCCAGAGGGATATGAGGCTAAAAGCCTTACACAAGAAGAACTTGGTCAAGGCCAAGAAGATCATTGTTGATTCAATCACAGGTCAATTTATACCACAATTGTCTTCCCTAAAGACACCGAAAGAGATGTTTGATTCCTTGACCAGGCTATTTGAAGGGAAGAACATAAATCAGAATATAAATTCTAGAAAATAGTTGAAGAATGTGAAGATCCAGAATGCAGAGACCATACAGTCATACTTTACAAGGATCTCTCAAATCAAAGAACAATTTGAAGTGGTAGAAGAAGAAGTGGAGAATGCAGAATTTGTGATAACCACCTTGAATGGCCTCCCAGGATCACAGGATTCATTCATTCAAGGAATGTGTGCCAGAAGGAAGTGATTACTTTCAGCAGACTCTAGGAAGAGCACACACAAGAAGAAGCTCAACTCATAATAAGAGAAAAGAATATGGGAGCAACTGAAGATCAATCTCTCATCATCCAAAGAAGATCCCTCAAGCGATGAGGAATATGAAGAACTAAGCTCTTGAAGAACCTTTTATCCATCTTATTATTTGGATAAGAAATGATGAATGAAGAATATAATGAAGTTGAAGGTTCAAGAAGGAGTCTACCCACAAAACAAATAAAGATAAGTATTCAATTGTCATTTCATGATATTTTTTTGTTATGCATTTGTTTATATCCAGTTAATGTAGTATGCATGATGGAATGTTTGCATTAATGATAGTATACTACTAATATGCATGTGATGGGTAAGTATCTCATGGTGCTATACAAATATCCATTGCTACTTAGCTAGAATGAAACCTCTTTGCTGACATATTGGATTAGTGCACAATCTCAATTATGTCTTGGTAGAGATGGAAGGCATCTAGAAAAGTTTCTATGAGATATGGATGAATGTTGTATTGGATAAAATAGTTGCATAATCATATATATTGATGCAAAAGAATCTTTCATTATGAATATACCTTAAGAAATGTTTCTAACCATACAACTAATGCATTTGACTTGTAGGAAAGATTGCATAAAATTGCCTTCAAGCAAAGAAGGATGAGACTTGTTCCGAAGAACAAGTGACGACAGTTCAAGAAATAATCCAAGATAAAGAATAATATGTCAAATGCAGTGGCATCATTGATGCAAAACCTTCCAGCTATGAAGAAATAACCAAGAAGAAAGAGAAGACCAGTTCAAGAAGAATGATGTCTAGGATGTAGTATCGATACATGAAGGGAAGTTCATAGTTCCATCATGCAATAGATGGAAACATTGTGGGATACAAGGCAAGATTTGTAGCATGAGGCTTCTGACAAAAAGAAGGCATAGACTACAAAGAAACATTTTCAGCTAGTGGGAGGAAAAATTATGTGTGCAAATGAAAGAAGGCCTTGTACGAGCTCAGAAGACACCCATGGGATAATACATACATGAGGAGATTGAAAAAGATGACAAGCTCACAGATGGGTGCGAGAAGAACTTTTGAAAAAGTTCAATATAGAGGATCTTGGTATCCAGTGATCCTAGATGTATACATAGAATATTAGTAGCAGAGGAAGCTACTTGTCACTCCTGTAAAGAATGTTTCAGTGCATAGAGTATGAATGACAAAGGGAGTATGATGATCCGCTTCAGAGGGAGTGACTGCAGAAGATCCCAAGGTTCAACCTAGTATGATAGGATGGATAGCTTACTGATGACTCTAGGATTTACTGAGAGTAAAGCAGATTCCAACCTTTGCTTCAAGGTTGAAGGTAGAAGAGTAGTAATGCTCCTATTATATGTCGATGACTTGTTCCTGACAGAAAAGAGGAGCTCATTAAAGTTGCAAGAAAGAGACTTGATGCCGAGTTCGAGATGAAGGACTTGGGGATGATGCACTACGTTCTAGGCATGGAGGTGTGGACAAGGGAAGTATGAAGTAGAGATCCTGAATAGGTTCAGAATGATGGACTATAAGACCATGACCACACCTATGACATCAAACCTGAATCTATTGAGTGTTGCTTCATCAGATTCGGTTGATGCCATGATGTATCATCAGATGATTTGTTCCTTGATGTAACTGACGAATACAAGACCAAATATTTGCTTTGTTGTGAACACATTGAGACATGTTTACCTGATGGTTGCAAAGCATGTAGTGAGGTACCTGAAGGGTACAGTTGAGTATGGCTTCAAGTATGATATGAATTAGAAGATTAACCTGGAGGATTTTATGGATTCGTATTAGGCAGGCAATGCCATTGATAGGAAGAGCACTTCGAGGTGCTACTTTAGTATGAGATCAGGTGTGATCTCTTGGTTTGCCAGGATGGAGTCTTGAATGGTGCTAAGTACAGCCGGGGAAAAATATGTTTCCACTTGCTATTTGGGAGGTAGTATGTTTCTTTTGAAAACTACTATTTGATTTAATTGATCTGACTTGCATTTTGGTATGATGCAGAGAGGAGCAGTGAAGCTCCAGTTTGTGATCCAGATCGAGATCTCTTGAAAGAGGGAGCTCTAGTATAGCTAGTAAGACAGGTTGTCTAAGCATAAATCCTGGTGAAGATCGTAGGTTGCTCAAACATAAATGGTCTTGTAGGTTGTCCTCAGATGTAATTAGTCCTGGCGAAGCTCACAGGTTATCCTTAGACGTAATCAGCCCTGCTGTGATTCTATGCTAGAAATGACTAGAGTGAAGTCTGAGTACTTTGGGGAGAAGCTTGTTGTTATCCATATCAATTTTCCTTCCAAAAGGAAGTGATGATTTCGTGAGCCCTTCTGACATGGTGAGAGGATTGGTTCCTTCCATTGTCATATGTATGTGATGATGCCACATTCAGCATGAAAAAGGGATGGCTCTGTGATGACACGTCTAGTATGAAAAAGGACTAGCTCTGTGTAGATCCCACATCTAGCATGAAAAAGGGTTGTCTCTATGATGACACATCTAGTATGAAAAAGGACTAGCTCTGTGTAGATCCCACATCCAGCATGAAAAAGGGTTGGCTTTGTGATGACACATCCAGTATGAAAAAGGATTGGCTCTATGTAGATCCCACATCTTGTATGAAAAAGGACTAGCTCTGTGATGACACATCCAGTATGAAAAAGGACTGGCTCTATGCAGATGCCACATCTAGTATGAAAAAGGACTAGCTCTGTGATGACACATCTAGTATGAAAAAGGACTAGCTCTGTGTAGATGCCACATCTAGTATGAAAAAGGACTAGCTCTATGATGATACATTCAGTATGAAAAAGGACCGGCTCTGTAGATGTGCATCTAGCATGAAAAAGGGTTGGCTCTATCGATGAATACCTACATGGAGGTAACGCCTACAACCAGCATGAAAAAGGGCTAGCTCTGTAGAACTTCCTGTGACAAGAAGAATGAAGAGATAGCACCATTTTATTGAGAGAGTGGAAGCAGTGATGATAATGATGATTTAGTGATGATCCAGATCAAGTGATGATCCAGACTTGATGATGATCCAGCGATGATCCAGATATAATGATGATCCATACTTGATGAAGATGACTTGACAATGAAGATGACTTGACGATGAAGATGACTTGAAGATGAAGATGACTTGAATATTAAGATGACTTGATTATGATCTAGATGATACAGAGAAGAATAATTGTGCTAATAAATTGTGTTGAGAGACTACCTTCCTAGTTAAGAGGGAGTGTTGATGTATTTGTAACTTCAGAATGTATTCACTTGTATATCTTATATATTGTACCACGGGGTTTATTTTAGGAAGTATATATAATGTAATTGAGTCATGTCATGCCCTGATGTTTCGATCAGGAGACTCAATAATGTAAACAAGTCATGTAAAGTCATTGAGGTTAACCCTCCATTGTAATTCGAGGAAATAGTCCCCTCAATTGTGGGGCACTAGGGTTATTAGACTCTCCTAGAGATGTCGGCTCTAGTAAGTAATTGTTAAGTGGGGCCTCTCTATTTATCACACACACACTCACTCATTGGGGCGCATGAGTGAGAGAGGAGAATCTCTCTCAAGTGTGAGAGAGAGAACAAGTTGTTGGAGATCATCTTTATGTTTTTGGGTTTTACTATTGCCATTGGTGCTCATTCTATCTCTGAGGAAGTTGCGGGGTTTTCTCCTTTATGGTTTCCCCGAAAAAAATTATTTGTGTCTCTTGTCTCTTGTGTTTACTGTTGTGCATGTTATTTCTCAGATAATATCCTAAGATCATATTGCTTAAATGATAAAAATCTAATAGATACACTATGCTTCTAGTCCTCCTCTAGAACTAGTTGGATTTAGTGATTCTGATTGGGATAGAGATTCCATTGAGAGTAATTCTATTTCATGTTATGTATTCATTATTTCACATGGTCCCATATGTTTTTAAATTAATAAACATCACACAATATCCCTTTCATTAGCTGATGTTGAGTACATAGGAGTAGTAAATGCAAGTACACAATGTGTGTGGTTGCAAAGCATTCTTGGAGAAATTGGTTTTCCATTTGACTCACTCACTGTCATTTGGTGTGAAAATCAAAGTGAAATCAAGATATACATAGATTTATTTCATAGATATAGGACCAAGGACATTGAGATTCACATGCACTACATCGGGAGCTTGGTGCATGAGCAGGTGATATCATTGAAATATTTCTCATCTACAGAGCAAACTTTTGACATCTTCACCAAGGGATTCACAGAGAAGACTCACCTATATGATATCACTCCTTGGAGTGGGTGAAACATGGTGATGATTGATATTCACTTTCATATTTTTCTCCATTTCTATTTTAGAGGGGATGTTTTATTCCATATGGTTTTCCTTCTTACCTTGGTTATATGGACAAATAAGTTTTGTAAGAGGTGACTTGATCCTTAGCTACCAAGGCCTCAAATTTTGATGTGGTTACACTATATAAATGTCAAATGGGGGTGTTATAAAATCATACAACATATTACCATGGTCACATATCACCTAGGACATACCTTCATTTGTTTTTCACTTATGTTGCATAGTCCAAACTTTGGTTATGTTGACTTCCTAAGGTAATTGGGGGTTTTGGACCATTAATTACACCTAGAGCCCACATTTTGATCATTCAGGAGCATTATCACCCTCATTAATGATATTTTGGTCTCTCAAAGTTCTCTCACTTATTAAAACAGGGAACTAGTTTAACCAGATGCGCCCATGCATTGTATTTGAGTGTGTTTTGGTTGTTTTGGACCATTAAATGTTACCTAAAGCCACTCCCACTCACCCATGCACTAAAAAACACCTATCCTAACCCTTTTTATGACCTATCATGCTTCACCTGCATTCACATGGCCATTCATGACCGTTTGAGGTGGTTTGGGAGCCCATTGGTCCACCTAGGGTGGTTTGAGATCCATTCTAAGCCTGCCACATGTATTGCACCAATTTTCCTTCAAAGGATAATGATTTTATCCTATTGTATTATAATAATGTTCCATACATATTTACATGTTGTACAGTAATATAAAAACAATTATTGGCACCATCTCTATGTGTTAATAGTGCTCTTTTACAATGTTTTCTTCATGTTTTGTCAAATTCTTTAGTTGTGAGGATTATATTAGCTTATATATATATTCCTATGAATCATAATTTCAAAATGGGGTGGCTATTATTCACTTTATTCTTTTTTATAGCTCTAAAATCAATGAATGTTCTCAAGGTTCCATATTTTTTCTTCATTAAGACAACCGATGACGCATAGGGACTTGAACTTGGCCTTATGAGTCCCATCTCCAAAAGTTCCTTGATACCCTTTTCAATATCAGATATAAATAAAATTGTGTGCCTGTATGGTTTCATTTGGATAGGTTGAGTGCCTTCCATCAACACAATGGAATGTTCAACTCCCCTGTCTGGTGGCCTTCCAGGGGGAAGGTCTCCAAAAACATTTTCATATTTGTGCAGCAACTTCCTTATCTCCTTTGGATGTTCTAAAACTTTTATGATTGGTTGGGGAGAAGTGATTAGAAATTCTACATCCAATTCAATATCCCCATTTCTCAAAATGGACCTCATGCTACAGGAGGACACGACTTGGTTAGGATAGGTGTGTATTCCCCTCACTAATATTAGATTTCCCTCTGAATATTTAAAACTCATTTCAGATACTTGGTAGTTCACAATATTCTCTCCTATAGAGTACAACCATTGGAATCCCATAACCACATTTGTATCAACAACATTCACCACATAAAATATTTCAGTAACAGTGTAGTTTCCTATGGTAAGTTGTAGCTTTGGAATCCAAGTGTTACAGTCCATGGAATTGTTACCTAGAACGATGACTAAAAATTGATCAAAATTTTTAGTAGAAAACTTTACCCTCTCTACCAAGGTTGCTTCAATGAATTTATGGGTCACTCCTCCATCCATAAGCACTATAACTCCTTACCCTTGGATGACTCCTTTGCATATGAGGGTATGAAATCGAGGCACCCTTGATACTACCATTATCTTCCATGTTTCATGTGGTGGATTATTTTCTTTTGTTATTTGGTATTCTTATTACAAGGTGGCTTCTTGTGTATCTTCCTCCATTTCCTCCTCATTGTCAGAAAAAATTTCAATGAAATGTGTTTTCCCCTTATCACATTTATGATCGGGTGCCCATGGTTGATGGCATGTCAAACATAGATTCTTCCTCTTTATATCTTCCTTAATTTTTCTATCCTTATTATCCTTTCCAATTGAGTATTTTTTCCATGGCTTCTTATCATCTTTGAACTTGGAAGGAAAAGTAGGCTTGGGAGGATACCTTGTCCTAGGGACCGCATTTTGTTGATCTCTAGTCAAGTTCATGGAATATTTCAAGGTATATGGTTGGTGGGATTTAACCAATATTTTCAAGGTTCATCTAATACTTCAATAAATATAAATACTAAGCGATCCATGAAGATATCAGTGACCATTGCTGACAACTTTTGGAACTCCAACATGTTGGCCTCGGGGAGTTCCATTTTGCTTCAGTTGTGCCAATTCGTTGAAAGGAATTTCAAGGTATTTTTGGTCAAACCTTTCCACAAACCTATCAACAAAATATTCATAAGATGTTATTTTATAATTTCCTAATGTTTTAATTCCGTGGAACCACTCATTATTAGGTTCTCCTTCAAGGTACAGAATAGCCATTTTCAAAGGATCCTCTTCAACCATTCTATTCAACAAAAAATATACATCTAATTTTTGTACAAAAGCATTAGAAAAACTTTTTGGTGATCCATCAAAGGTGGGATTATTTACCTTTATTATGATATGCTTCAATTATTGATTTTGGAAATGGATTATTCTACCTCCTCTTGATTTGAGTTTGTTGGAGACATTGAAGAATTATTTAAATTGTAGAGTCCTCCTACACTCTCCACCTAGCTGATGCCACTAATACAAGGATTCCTTCATCCCATAATGATTACTAGTGTCATACTTGGACTCAATAAACTTGGGTACAGTGGATCTTTTTGTTCTCTGGATTTCTTTAGGTCGATTATGAGGCCTAGTCCTTTAGAAAATTATTTTATTAGTTGTCTTTTTCTCCTCAAGATGAGAGATACTACTTCCTCCTACTTCCAATGTGATCCCAATTTGGATATACATAAATTAGAACCCTTGCATTATATTTTTTTTCATATCTTCAAAAAATATTTTCATGAATTTCTTAAACTCCTCTTTCTCATCCTTATCCATTGCTTCAGCAAAATTCGCTTCCTCCCCAATTTCTTCTTCTGCATTAAAGGTATCTCTGGTATAAGTTTATAGAGGTTGGGTATCACTTATTTTTATAATTAATGGTCACCAAAAGTAGGTGCAATTACCATGCTCTGGTACCACTGAAATTTCCCTACCATAATTAGTTTGCCAAATTTAGTCTTTTTGGCCAATTTTGAACCTTAAACTAGTAACACCCAAACTGTCCCAATTTCACTCAAATACTCTCAAATTTTGTTTGGAATGGATTGAGAGGTATTATTAATTATTAATTCATATTATATACACTCATTCACTTTATATAGGCATTAATATATTGAATTAAGCAATGGGGAAAGAAGGGGGAAAATACTAGTAAATTCAGTGTTGAAACCCTCCCACTAGTCTTTGGTTATTTGTTTCCCAAACATTGTACAACCCTACCTAATTTCTGAAAAGAGGAAAGGAATGGATAAATGAATCCATTAAATTCCCAAATTCATAATTAAACATTAAATATGATTTTTTATTGTGCCCCATCAAACAAAGAATCGTAACACATAAACATTGCTTGCATAAAGTGGACAATAGACATGAAAATTATTGCATAAACCTTTGACAAATTCCCAAGGGTCCTGCATATATTAAATTTGTTACAAAAAATAAATTGTGGGTGTCTATAACAGAGGCCAAAATTCATATAAATACTGATACCAAACATATCCCTAACTTCCTCAAAGTGTCCACAAAAATGGATATGGGAAACTAGCTCTAATAAGTGGTTTGCTTGTACATTTTACATGGTATACATGAAATTTTTGAGTTGTGGCTCACATAATACACTACATAAAATACCATACATATTATAATACATAAATTATATTATATAATTACCCTCCATGACAAGGAAACCATTAGTGCGCCATCACACTAAATCAATTGGCATTGACAAGAAATTGGAAGAAGAGAAGATAGAAAGAATTCTATGAGATTATTTAGAGCTGAAGAAATTTTTGAAACTGAATTAATAAATCCACTAATATCTTATGAGATTCCTGAATTTACTCTCCTCCATCCATCTTGGACAGGGATCTTCCACCTTCGAAGTTGGTTCAATTGCAGGGAAGATGAACATCCACCATGCAAGGACAAGCTATGCTCTCCAAGAGTACAAAAAAAATGATACAAAAGATGATACCTTCCTCATAATCCTATTTTATTAACCACAAGTGTACTCAATATATCTATTTTCCTCCAAGAAGATCCACTCAACTCAAATTAGTGATCGATTCTCTCATGAGACACTTGTCCCCTTTCTTCTTTGTATAACTCTTCCCCGATTCAATTTGGGAATCTTGGTTGACCATAACTCCCACTATGCACCTTCTTGGTGGCTATTTTTATCCTTGATATTTCATATTTTCATATGTCTTCAATAAGGTCTGAATTTTTCATATTTTTCATAGATCCCCCCATCATTGTTGTCATAGATTCCATGGAATATAATCACAAGTGTCACAATGACTCTTCCTCTTCCTCGGAAGTTATTCTTCCCCTCCAATTCTGTATTTCTTAATTATTTCCATGAATATTTCCTCCCCATATCCCCTAAGTATGTTACCCTCCACCTTGGACTCAAATTGGTGAGAGGATGATGGAAAGTTTAGTGGGGAATCTTGCCACATGTGGGCCCCACACCCTCTTATGTTCCCTCATGACAAAGTGAAACCTTATTTTTGTTTTATTATATATTTGATGCAATTAATGTCAATTTTTAACTCTAAGGTCAATCTAGGGTCTTTTAGATCCCTTATTCCAAAAATTAATGCTTCCACCCCAACCTAGGGAACCAGAACGATAGTAGAATTTTTCCTCCATGAATACTTATATGGATGGGGACATTACATGAAATTTTAGGTTCCTTCAAATCGGTCTTCTGGTCTTACTGAGATCGATGCCATTTTCTTCAAGTAATATGCCCAACTTCTTAGGATCTATGTAGGCTCAATATTTTTTGTCAAAACTTAGCTACTTCATGCCTAAGCTCTAATACCATGTTGAGTTTTAGTAATAAATTTGTCGATCTTTGATCTTTAAATATTTATGTGAATAAATACTAAATACTTCAAACTCAATGAATCATCCATACACATAAATACTCATCCATAACACAGGATGTACCCTGCGAAAAAGACTCAAAACAATGAGGATGGAAAACCCCAGTAAGTCTTCACAATATAACTAAGATAGATAACAGAGAATATATTTTACAATAGAATATTTCTTTGACCACAGTAGGTGCAAGATAAGATAGAACAAACACCCTAGGTGTATATATTGAGCAATAGATATGAGAGATCAACCAGATGAACTTTCCAATGTGACCAACACATTAATAACTAGAAAAAATAAGTCTCATGTAAGAAATAGAGAAATGTTGCAAGGGGAATTAGGATCCCAAGAAAACTATAGAAAATGTTCTCCTTGGAGAATTTTTCTGCACCTTAGTTTCTTAAATCCTGCATACATAATGCACCATGCCTTTCATCTTTCACATTAAATTATTCTTAATTGAATTCAATATCAACTCTCCTTCTAAGTGGATGTAGGATCACTTAGTTAGGATGCTAACTCAAGTGTCATCATTCAATAGTTGTAACTTAAGTGTCATAACGTAATTGTCTCCTTTTATTGTAAGTGTCTCCTTTTAACATAAGTGTCGTCTTTTAGTTTAACTAAAGTGTTTTCATGCAAAACACTTTATTTAACTAGTTATTTTTTATTAACGCTCTTGGTTAAATATTCTTAATTGAAAGCATGCTGATTGATTTAAAATTGACCATTGTGAGTTCTCCTTTAATAAACTAAGGCATACATTGTTACTTTAACTGAAGCTTAACAATTCTAGCCCACTTTAATCAACTAAAGTCTTCTCATGAAAAAGTTTGAATTATCTTTGTTATTTATGAATTTATATTTTTTCTCTTCTCTTTTATGTATGGTCAATATGTGCTAACTTTAATTTATCTATCATTTAAAATTATACTATGAACTTTTGTCAAATGTTGTGATCATATTATATTACTCCTGGACCAAGTTATCATATGCTAAAGTAATTCACTCTATAGGTGTCCAGTCTCTAAAGGAGACTTAATAGAATGTAGTAGCCATGGTTAGTATACATCACACAACATTAATTCTTCAACATGAAAAGCATCACCTATATAATGGAGGTCCACCTCAACACATGAGGATCCAACTTGACACACAAGTCCTTAGCCTTATCCAACAAGACTGTACAACATCATGACTTCAACATATCAAAGTATTCACCTCAACGCATGAGGATTAACCTTTTACACTGAATTCTTAGTCATTTTTTAGTCTAACATAAGAATTATACTCCAAGTTCCTGAGTCCCACTCAGGATCCCTACCTCAACACATGAGTCCCAATCCTTGTTGCATGCAAGTTTGGCTTGGAGAATGAATCGTGATGTTGTAACTTTAACACGGTAAAGGTGGCCCTAACTCACAAAACTAAGGACAAAGAAAGGATAACCAAAATTACGTCAACTAGTACAAACCATAGGTAACGAAAGGTAATGTGAAGTCAATGAATGCCATTAGAACGCAGTGCAAGTTCCACAGAATCCCTTAGCACAACACTAATGAATGTCACTCAAAACAATTGTTGTTGACTGAGATGAAATCCTGAAATTTGGACTCTGTATTAGAATATGATTCAAATAAAGATAGAGGAAAATGTATCATTGATGTAGAACTTAGTGCCACTGTCACAACTACAAAGATACAACTAGAAGAGAAAAAGAATTCAAAGGGAGGGGAGAAAATCCTCCACTCATTGATGTGGTGAAGGAAACTTTTCCACATTTAATTGTTTATAGTGGTTTCTAGATGAACCTAATATCGGTTGAGGTCATAAATAAATATAATCTTCCAAAAATTCCACACTTCCAACCATACACCATTGGTTGGTTTAGCAAAGAATGAGACATTAACGTTAGCCAACAATGTCATCAATCCTTTCAAATATTAGGAACTATGTGATGTTCCCCCACTTGAAGTTGGTGATGTTATTTTAGGACAACCCTATACGTGGAAATTTCATATTATTTATGATTCCAAACTTCATAGCCTCATTTTTACTATGGGAGGCCAAAACTACTAAGTACCCAAGTTAGTTCCAACTACTGCAGTTTCTTTTATCTTAGAAAAGTAGTGTTGGAAGGTAATATCTAATACTACAGAATTTTTCATATTCATACTTCGATCAGAAGGTGGAAAAAAAGTTCATTACGACCGCCACAACATCAGCATAATGCCTCTCTACACAATAGCAGGAAGATGGGATTATGAAGGAATACATAGACATATTTACCTAGACTCAAGGGGTTTATATGCACTGCTAGGTCAAACACTCAATTGTTTTGATACCTAATTATCCCTTTCCTAGTGTCCCAAGTTATAGATTATGTATTTTAGAGAATGAAGAAATAAAACTTTATATTCAAGAGATCAACCAAAAGGGCCACATCCAATCAAGATCGTCACCTTTTAGGAGGCCAATTATGTTCGTACATAAGAAGGATAGGACATGGAAACGTTTCTTTAAATACAAATCCTTAAAAAATATCACCATGAAGAATTAATTTTCAATCCCTTAGATTGATAATCTTCTTGATTAGCTTAAGGCTACCAATTTCTTCAGTAATAATGATCTCAATTTGGGATACCACCAGGTATTAATCAAGAAAATGGATATGTGGAAGACAACCTTCAAGACTAAAGAAGGATTTTTTGAGTGGTTGGCCATGTCTTTTGTATTGACTAATTATCCAACAACATTAATGAGAATGATGGATGATATCTTGCAACCATTCACAAAATATTTATGTTTGTATGTATGGATGCCATCCTCATATTCAGCAAAACTTGGGTGGAACATTTGTGGTGCATTCAGAATATACTAAGAACCTTGTGACAACACAAATTATATGCCGATTTGGAGAAGAGTTCATTTAGAATAGAGAGAATTCAATATATGGTATACATCATGGATGAACATGGGGTGAATGTGGACCCAACCAAGATCTAATTCATTCATGATTCTTCATCCCCAATGACTCCATAAATATCCACAGCTTATTAGGCCTCGCAAACTATTACCACAAGTTTGTGATGGGGTTCTATCATGTTGCTTGGAACTTGGTACAAGGGTGGAAACAAATCCAAGTTTGGTTAGGGTGTGTCACAACATAAAGCATTCAAGAATCTAAGAATATTCCTCTGCTTAAATCCTATCCTTACTCTACCAGACCTACAACAAACTTTCAAGATTGAGACAAATTCCTATAACTATATTATCAGTGAAATCCTCACTTAGAGAGGGCGTCTAGTGGCCTATTATAGTGAGACACTATATGATTTTGTTCAGTAGAATCCCAGATAGGAAAAGGAGATGTACTCCATTGTGAAAACATGTGACCAACAGAAACATTACAACCTATGAAAGGAGAAAATCATCTACATTGATCGTAGGCCCATGGAATTTATGAAAACATGGGGAAAGTTACATAATGACCACCATTAGAAGTGGTCTACATACCTACAATATTTCCACCTGTACATCAAGCACAAGAATGGAATCACAAGTCAAGTTTGTGAGCTACCTCATTTGACCTATGATTAATGTGTTAAATACTATGTTCAAGTATTATGGACACAATACCTTCAGGTGGTCCCAATTGTGCAATAGAAACCCATACTTTGTTGTTATCTATTAGGAATTGCACACAAGAAAATCGGTCTCAAATTATAATATCTTGGATGAACTTTTATGCCATTGTGTACACCTCTATGTTCCTTCAGAAGAGAATGAGAAGTTGATATCGTAGGAGCATTACGTTCAAGTGGTAGGAAATTTTTGCATAGAAAAACTAGAGGTACTATTTCAAAATCACTTCTACTAGACAAAGTTTCAACAAGAAATTGGCAAGTACATCAGATCATGAACTATCTCTGTCATTTCCAAACCTATCATCAAGAAGCAAGGGTTGTACACTCTATTTGCCTCCCCTTATATACCTTGGTAATTTGTCTCCATGTATTGCATATTTGAATTTCCTTCAACCAAGCATGGAAATGAATATGTATTTTTGGTTATGGACTAGTTCTCTAAGATGGAAATTTGAATTCCCTATAAGAAGAGCATCACAGCAAAGGCCATTGCTAAGCTCTTATTCGAGAAAGTTTGGGTTCACTTTAGCCTCCCATGGAACAATATTTTATATCAAGAAATTAGATTCCTAAGTAATTTTCACTCTATCCTATGGTCAATGAATAATGCCATGTTGACCAAATCGAATATGTCATATCCCTACATTTTGATCACCAGAAGTGTTGACCTTTCATAACACTTAGTGGGTCAAATGATGCATTAACTAATTAAACTAGGATATTTTATTTAAATGTTACTTAGGAGGCATGTAATTGGTATATTAATTGTCATTAAATATTATTATGAAATTAAATATGTGGAATTAATCTGTCCATGTCAAGAGGGCGCAATGGGAAATCCAACTTGTTGTTGGCCCTCATTTTGTCACCATTTTTGGCTAATAATTTACATATTGAACACATGTTTTTTCTCCTTTTGGCATATTTTCTATCATACAGTTTGCCATTCAGCACCAGGTATGATCATATTTTGGATTTATGCAAGTTATGTTTTATTTTTTATTATTTCACAATTTTCTTGGTTAAATTTGATGATATGTAATGATATGCTAATGTATGAAATCGTCATTGTAGAATCATGGTCTTCAACGAACCAACGAGCATGTATTGCATCCATCCTAGATATGTGCAGAGCATATCGAGCACATTGTCCAACTAACCATTCGAACTGCCGAGCCAACCACACATTGCTGTTGATTGATTCCTGAGCATTAAAAGCATGAAACAACCTGTGAACTATTTTTTTCCACGTGCCAGAATGATAGCATGAAACCCCTTATGGAAGATTTCTCGTATGATGCCTCTGCGTGACACCTTGAAACTAGCTACGATTAAGTTGAGTTTGTATGCCACATTACACGCCAAAGAAGAACCAGATTTTTGAAGACAGAGGAAGACGTTATGAGTTGGCATTTGTTTAGTTACTTGTCATAATTGTTGATTGATCTTAAGATCAGTCAACCACTAAAAGGGTCGACTTTCTCTCCCTTTGTCAAACACTATATATACAGATGTTGTTATGCAACAAAAGAGTTAGAGATGTATAGTTTTTAATTGATACATGTAATCAGTTAGTTCAAAAATTATGTAACACTTTTTCTTTAATTTAATGGAAGTTATGTGGATGTTTTGTATGATTTTGTCTTAAGCCGTGTGAGCCATTTAGCACTTTGATGGTTGGGAGGGCCCCCCATCAACCAGATCTTTTTCTTTTTGTGTATTTTCATTCTTCCCTTTCTACAATTAGTATAGTTTTATCTATAATTTGTTTCTGCAACTTAGTCAGTGAAATTGTTTATGTTATTTATTTCCTGTAGCTTAAACTTTTATATTATGTTATTAATGAAATTTCCTTTGTGAGCTAAGCAACCGGTTGCACCTAGTTTAGTTTTCAAATTCATTTTTCAAGTCTTTTCAGTTTATTGCTCGGTTAATGTGAGTAGAATAGATTGCTTTGAGTCAATTATAGTAGATTTAATTCTATCCCTTTCCATTTTATTATGAATTCGGTTAAGTTATATTACAGTTTGTTTTGAAATATGAATTGAGTTTAAGTTATTTCATAAATTGAATTTAATTGATTCAATTTCTGCTCTTTACATTTTATTATCATATGCATGGGTCAGCTATCCTCAAAGATCATTTAGATTAATTGTTTCTTGAAGTTTTAGTATTTTTTCAGACAAACTATCATTTGGACAGCCTATTATGTCTGTCATACAGACCTTAGTTTCAGTCTGTTATCCAGTCTTCCATTCAGCTCTTAGTACTTTTAGCTTTTTTAAGCTTGTTTTCTTAACTTTTTTATTATGTGTTGATAAATAGTAATTAGATAATGGTTGTGTCTTTTCTTCCATATTTATATTAGATCGTTTAAGTACTTATTAAGTTTTATTCTTATTTCTTCTTCCTTTTCATTTGATGTTTGAAATTATGTATACTATGTTACCTTGTAATTATGTCTTTGGTTTGATTTGATTTATTCCTTTGCATGTGAAGTAATTGCATTAATAGATTAGTATCTTATAAATTGTTCATAGCAATAAGGTTTGGTCTTTCCATCATATAGTTATCAAAGGAATCTGTAGGATAGAATTTAAAATCATATTTGTAAGTTTTCTACTTGTTCATAAGTTATGTCTACCATATTATAGTCTTGTTCTATCCTTTGCAAGTTAGGAGTTAACCACCTATGAAATAAACCATCATGTTTACTATCACTTGCAATTGGACATTTCTTAGTCTGCATATTTTTGTAGAGGTTAAATTAGACTTGATCCCATTTAGTTTCTATACTTCATTTAAAAGTCACTTTGACACCTCTCCTGCTCCCGTCCCAATCACAGTAAATGCTTATCCTCAAAATAACCGACAGTGGAACTAAGATGGTTTAGTTTAACTTATTATATACATTGGTTAGTTGCATGTACAATTTTTAGAAAGCATATCTAGTCGTTGTAAATATTTCTTTGTGCGGTCAGTCTTTAAAGTTGTTTAGCAGTAAAACAGATTTTCTTATAGAGAATAGTTCATTGTCATGGCACTGTCTATATCTTTTATCCTTTAGTAGTTGTTTATAGAGTAGAGTAGTATAACTTGAGACCACTTTGGTCTAGTATTTTGTTTAATTATCCTCATAGTTGAATTCTTATATTTTGACTCGGTTTTTCATTTTGAAAGATCTTTCGATTTTTTGTTTGTTGAAAGTATTACCATGATGCCCTAGGAACCCCTCTACCTTCGCATATATTTTGTGACAACACTAATTATACCAACCCTGGTCGATAATTAAATATTAGGTGAATTAATCTAGATGATACTTTACCCAACACTTTCCAAGGAGGAGAATTAGAAACTGTATGACAAAAGCAATCAGATAGGAAAAAGGAAAATGCTAAAATCCAAAGAAAAGCACCCAGACACGAAAGAGGCAACAATTGATCAAATAGGGCGTAGTTTCCTTTTTGGAGTTCAGTCTCAAAATAAGGAAATACAAAAAAACTATCATAGGGGAAAGCAGGAAACAATTGACCAAGGAGGGCACGGTTTCCTTTTTGGAGGCTCAGCACAAAAGCAGGAAAGGCAGAAAAAGTTGTCATAGAAAAAAGCAACAACTCTGGGCCTAAGGAGGGAATAGTTTCCAAGTTATATGAATGACACGGATAGTGAAACCACTCACATGGTCCCTAATTTCCAATTACTAAAGGAGGGTGCATATGTGGCTAGGGTTAGGGTTTCTATGTGGATGACTTGCTCTCACAGGATGCCTACCTACTAAAAAAGTCACCAGAAGTTTATAAAAAGATAGAGGGATCTCTATTACTCATTTTCATTGATGATTGAATTGTGCTCATGTGAATCATAACTTCTACTGAGTGATGTACCTCATACCTTTGGTAAATGTGCCCCAATTCCTTCCATCCCCTCTCTTCTTCCTCCATTTATGTTTCATTGTAGGTGTTGAAGAGACAATGTACAGAACCATATATTTAGATCAGACATCCATTGCATCCATTCTCTCCATTTAATTTGAGTGGAAGTGAAAGCTTCACCTACGCTCCCATCTTTCTTGATGTCTGATTTGGGCCTTTTGCCCACTGTTTTGAGTGCAAATTTGGAGTGATCAATCCTAAAACTCATTATTGATGTGAAATAGACAATAAAATATGTTTAATATCTATTTAATATTGTAATAATTCTTTCCAATAAGCTTACATGTCATATTTCCCATGAATGATCTTTAATTTGACCATAGATGAGGGATTTGAGCCATTTAATGCAAGTAGAATATAGTAATGTCCATGAGAAGGTGTCCGAATGTTTTTATATGTGAAATGGATATGAATTTATCTCTTTTAAATTAAATTATCAGTTCTGATAACTTTCTGATACGAAATTCATGCACTTTTGTACACCTATGCTAGATGGCTAGTCAAAAATTACTAGTTTCACAGTTTTATTAATTATGAGAGTTATGTGGATCCATTTTCCATTCCGAAAGTTGTTGTGGATTTTGTACTGACCCAAATATCCATAAAAACATTAATACTGATATTTCATTGAGTTTGTACATTATTTGGGAATCCTCCACTGTGCAGGATCTCCCCGGTCCAAAATTGCCAATTTTCCCTAAATCATACAAAACAACCTCATATAACTCCATATATGTCCTTTAATATATCAAACCTTATTTAATACATTTTTTCATTCATATCACACTTCTGAACCTTGTCCCTAACCCCTGGTTGATTGGACAACAGAAAAGTGCTTCCTAGTTTCACGGTTAGGTGACCCAAAAGCGTGGGAGTAAGTTTCAGCATACCTGAATCTAAAAACTAAATGTTCCCTGATATAAATTTGTTATGGAATACACTCTATCAGTCCTGAATTATTTCCTTGGTTGATTCCATCATTTGCTTCCTTGTGTATTCATTTCTCAACAAAAATACCCTATTTTCCTAGTTTAAATTTGACTGATTGAGTGCACAAGTTTTATATCAGAATTTTACATTCAATTTGAAGCAATTTAGTGTTATGATATGTACGTCAGATATCAGAACATTACATTGGTATCAAAACCCTTTCCTTGGATCATCATGTGGAAATAAGGATCTCTGTTGACTAACATTGCATATCATTAAGTCAAGTTGTAGCCATGAGGCTCCTACCAATGACTGAGGAAGACTTCGATGAGAAGTATGAAGAATACTACAGAAGGTATGAAGCAAAAGAAGACCTTGATCAGTTTGAAGAAGAAGTCTATGAATATCCCTCATGCAGTACCTCGGGTAGATGCAGCAGGAATGATATGGATAGTTTCTAGCTCAATGAGTAGTATGGAGAATATTGTAGAAGGTATGAAGAAGAAGAATATTTTGAGCAGTTTGGGGAAGAATCATATGAATATCCCTCATGTAGTACCTCAGGTAGATATAGTAGGAATGATATGGATGATTTCTAGCTCCCAAATTATGATGAATTCCTTGGGAAGAATCTGCAAGCATAAGTGGCCAAATTTTCAATGGAATGAACTCTGAGGAACCTTTCCAGTATTCCATGGAATACTATGCTTTGAAAGAAGAGATAAGGGAGGTCCTTTCTTTTCAAGAGTACTGCACATTTGAGATACATAATTTTTTCATAGATCCCAATTGTGGGACAAAATTGAGAAGGATGGCACACATGGTTAATGAAGTGTGTAAGGAAGTGGAGACTAGTAGGTTGCCACCTGGATTCAAAAGAGGAGGTAAAAAGGAAGATTCAACAAAGCCATATGCTTGTCCAAGAAGTTGAATGTTTTGATTTTTTTCAAATAGAACTTCCAGTGTCCATCAATATGAAGAATCCTCAAGTTCCTTTAAGGATAAGAGAAGTGAAGTGGAGGAAGAAAATCTTGAGTTGGAGTGCAAGTCACTGCAAGGTGACTGCATGGAAGAAGAAAAGGAAGGTGAATGCACTTCCAAATTATTTGGAGGTGATATGAAGATCACTAATAAGGATGTTGGATCATGTATGGGTGAAGATTCATATTTTGTATCAAATCCAAAATAATATTACAAATCAAAGTTACAGTCACATCTGGAGCCACATAAGGAAGAATAAAACAAGGCCACACCGCTTGGGTGTGAACCAAACAATTTGGTGGAGGAATAGGCCACCTTAGTATCACTTCGGGAATATGGTAACATGAAGGAAATGGATGATAAGAAATATAATTTTTGCAGCAGCCATTAATACTTTAATTCATATGATTCATGGGAGATTGAAAATATTTCACTTGCCTATGAGGACTAAAAAATGAAGGACAATGGCGAGGGGAAAGAATTCGCTCCTAGTTTCTCTATTGGTGAACACCAAATAAGTGAAAATGTAGATGATGTTGTTAATGATGATAAGATATATTTTGGAACAGATCCAAAAGGAGAACAAATATCAGATCTGAAATCATCATTTCAACGCCCTAATGAAGTGGAAGTGTTGCAGCTGCAACAATTGGCGACTACCTGGTGAACCCCAGATCTCTGGATTAACTTCCTTTCTAGGCTTGAAACTGCATGAATTAAAACTAAAATCTTCTAGACATACGCATTCCTAAGCCAATATGATTATACATCAAATTCATTATAAGAAGCCTCTCTTTTCGGGAAAGGGTAACACCAGCAGTGTGTCAGGTCTGAATAACTATTGTGAGGCCGAAATAAAGGAAGCACTTTAAACACAGTTCTCAACAGTTTTGGCGCTAGAAGGAGGGCCACCAGAAAAAAGGCTGGCCGTGGAACTTAATTTCCCGAGACTACCCTACCAGCAGATGTTTTGAAGCTTTCAATCTCACCCAAGTTTGAGGTTTCCTGTCCTTGAAACCCTGTTTTCCTAAGTGGTTTTTGTTTGCTCGTGCTCATGGCTAGGAATCAACCTAACCCATTGCCAGCTTGGAGAGCTAGGTCGCCTCTAAACTTGAATCCTCCTTTACACAATTTGCCTCAAGCCTTCGACAATATTTTACCTAAGTTTGACCCTGCGGACAACATTGCTGTAGATGACCACCTTCAAAGCTTTTACCTAGCGCTAGAAGGGCTAAGGGCTGGAGAGCATGAAGACGTAGTGTGCAGGCTTTTTCCTCATACTCTGAAAGGATCAGCAGCATCCTGGTATTTTGGACTACCTGTAAATTCCATTCCTGATTGGGATACTTTTGAAATTTTTTTTAGAAATAAATACACAACCCAGAAGACTCACGCCTCGTTGATGAAAGGGCTTGGTATGTTGAGAAAAGAAAAGAATGAAAAGGTACGAAGTTTCACGCAGAGATTTTCACTGTACCTAAATTCTTTTTTCTGTTGTGGACAGACCCTCAAATAAATTCTTAAGTGAGTATTATACCTCAGCCCTAGGACCTGAGCTGGCTATGTTTGCCAAGATGAAAGTCAAGCCTACATTGGTGGAAACTTATCAAGAGGCTGAAAGAGTAGAGGCTGAAAGTGAGAGTATAGAGGACTATCCTGACCCAGTTGAAGGGAAAACCATCGTAAAAAGAAGCTCACTGCTGTTTAAACCTAAAGAAGGTCAACCACATGATTACCTTGAGATGATGAAAGTGCTTCAGAAGCTTTCCAACCGAGTTGTAGAATTGGAAAAGGAAAGGGACGTTCAAATAACCAATAAGCCTCCCCATCCCAGAAAAGAGAGTGACAACCAATGGCAAGTTTCCCCACCACCAAACGTGGCATCAATAAACATAACAGAAATGGGAGGAGACAATTTCTGTACCTTTCATCAACAACCCCACTCGGAGAAGAGGTGTCCTCAATGGATACATTCGATGACACGGGTGATGAATAAATTGTTGGATCCAGAATTGACTAGGCACAGTGGTGAGGAAGAAAAGAGAAAACAGACCATAGAAAAGAAAGAGGATGATACTATGTTTTCATGGAATGGAGTTTCACTGTTTAACATGGAAGAAACTGCTCTCCAATCTCAGCATACACTTACAACCACAAAGAATGAGAACCTGGCCATTGAGAACAATGCAATAATGTCAAAGGTTCAAGATTTACAAGGGGAGATAAAGGGGCAGGCTGATATGAGGGATAAAGATGACTCACCTAAAGATATTCAGGGCAAACAGGAAGCAGAGCTACCCATTAGACTTACCAAGCTGGTAGAAGATGACAAAGAAAGCACAGCTGGTAAGCTAAAGGAGGAGTTTCCCACAACAAACCAACCAGTAGAGGAAAAGATTGAGCTCATCAAGACAATGAGAACCAGCGCTCCACCTTTCCTTGTGACTCTTGAAATTCTAAATCATAATGTCCATAATTGTTTGGTAGATTCTGGATCATCCATGAATTTTATGCCTCTGATAGTTTGCAAAAAACTCAATGGACAGATAAAGCCTACTCTTTGGGATGTCACACAACTTGACAAGACCAGTGTCAAGGTAGTAGGAGAAATGGAGAATGTGATGATTCAATTGTCTGCAAACAAAAGGATATGCCATTATATTGACATCATAGTAGCAGACATTCCTGATGGTTATGGGATGATTCTAAACAGAGATTGGACAGCGAGACTAAATGGGTACTTTGCTTCAGATTGGTCTCATTTGTGGTTACCCCAGAAGGGAAGCCCAAACTTGATTAAGATTCTAAGAGAGCCTTTTATGAAAAGTAATGTCACTGAGTTGGGGGAAGGAAACGAATCTGCTGATTCTGTTTTGGGAAACTACCTTACAGGTCTGAATAACTATTGCTTTTCATAAAAGGCTCTCTTAGAATCTTAATCAAGTTTGGGCTGCCCTTCTGGGGTAACCACAAATGAGACCAATCTGAAGCAAAGTACCCATT
>LPNX011185619.1:30628-43984 GCA_001517045.1 Pseudotsuga menziesii
CGTACGGACTAATAAATGCAATTTGATATATTCCATTATATTTGATTTCAAGCTTATATATTTCAAATCAAAATCATCACCGGTAAGGACTACTATTTGCAATTTGATATATTCCATTATATTTGATTCCAAGCCTATATATTTATGATGGGATGGTCAACACACCTCCTCATCCATATCGACATTGTTTCTAAAAGGCTCCCAAGCAGCCATATCATGGTGACCGTCATTTCCTGCCTCTGTAATTCGCTCAACTGGTGTCAAGGCATCCCTTTGGCCTGGGAGACACACCGCATCACAGAAATAAAAACCCAATTATAAGCACGATGCAAGCCTCCATAGACTGTGGTGTTAAGTTAAATTTGCAAGCACAAAATCAGAAGTCTGAATCGATTATATATATATTACCCCAGGGCCCCTCTATTTGTTCTTCTGCATCTGATGGCTGAGCAAGTTCTTCAAGGAGGCGATCATTTATCCATCTACAATACCGGCGGTTACTAATCTGCAAAAGTATAAAAAAAAACAAAACAAACAAATAATAATTACTACACTTTAGCATTTATAAATAAATAATAAACATCAACACTTTGGGAATTATAAATAAATAATACAATTTCATTGCTAGCACACCTGTGGCTGCTCAGCCTCCATATCAAAACCATCTTGACCTTTCATACGAAAGAACAGAACTCATTATTATATCAATACCACAACCTGTTACACAATATTGAAATTCCAAAACAACACAGTACAGACTTCTAATTACTACGGACTTACATATTAGAGAGAGACTAATAATAATTTAATTGATGAACTTACCAGATGATCCAAGCCTAAGTTTTCCACTGAGTTGCTTCGAGCTACTTACAATTGCTGCACGCCGTTGAACGATAGTCCGTTCTAGAAAATTAAAAATATTAATATTTAGGAAACAAACAATATTTTTCTTTTTAAATAGATTTTACCAGTCATTCACATTCACACTAAACCATTAATCCATTTAATAATTAACATTAATTTATGAATGTATGAACTCACCATCTA
The DNA here is from genome assembly GCA_001517045.1 of Pseudotsuga menziesii. Taxonomy (NCBI): domain Eukaryota; kingdom Viridiplantae; phylum Streptophyta; class Pinopsida; order Pinales; family Pinaceae; genus Pseudotsuga; species Pseudotsuga menziesii. Next base: position 31,676 of record LPNX011185619.1, read on the forward strand.
AGTACTGAGTCATTGGACTAGTATTTTGTTGCTTTCTCCACCAGTTCCCAGCCAAGGAGACCAGGAACAGGATCGAGGGTCCTCAGAAGACACTGTTTGAGCGCTCTCCTGGAGTTGGTAGGGAGGAACGGCCTCCCAACGCCGTTGTCATCCAGCTTTAAACAGGTTGTACAGTCTTTTATATGCCATGTTAAAAGTTTATTTCTGAGAATGAATAATGAATGATTTGCATGTTATGTAGTGAACTGTTAGAATTTATAATCTTTTAGTTGTTGAATGTTGAATCTGTATTTAGATGAGATAATCCTACCTGTGTTTTTGGCCGTCTGAATAAACCAGACCGTACTCTAGCATAGGTAGTGTGTTTAAAATAGATGAAGATATGATATAAATCTGGAGTGATTAGAGTTATTTTGTATTTCAGAACAATGGAGTAATTTTATTTCTCTATACAGATGTTTTCAGGAAAGGTTACTAATCTGTTTAATTAAGTTATTGTTTAAAAACAAGACTATTGTATTAAGAATGCTAGCAAAGAAGTATACATAATACTTTACAAACAGCAGGTTTATTTCTTTAACAAATTGACTAGTGTAAATATATTATTTATCTTATTCAGAAATGTATTTGTGTAAAATGAAACCACTAACCTGTCGCATAGGTAAAATATTTAACTTAGATAAACACTCATTTATTTCTGTGAAGAAAGAACCAAGTCTTTTTTCAGACTTATTTTTATTGTTCATACTGCTTAACTATTTCTACAAATGTTCACATTTCAAGTAGGATAATTCTAGCATAGTTTTTATTATAAATAAATTAAGAACAACAATTATAATAGTGTAACAAGGAAATCATAACAAATCCTATTTATGTACTTATAAAATAGAGTGAATGCAATGTTAAATAATATTTAATAAATATTATTTATATATAAACAAATTCATTTAAATAAACTAAACAAAAATTAATTATAAAAGAAAATACAAGGTCGAAACCCTTATAGTATTAACATTATAATACTAACATTATAATTTATAGTATTAACATTGTAAATCATAGTAATAACATTGCAATTAATAATGAGATAAACAATAATAGAAGGATTTGGATTTATTTACTATTCTGAACATTAAACTATAAAATGTTATTACAGTTCTATAAGGACAGAGAAATATAACCATGAAAGTATATTAACTATTTACGTGTAACAAACAAGTATTTAACATTTATTATTGAACTAAAACCTACAGAATAAGTAAATAAATTATTTATACACAGGTCATTAACATGATTAACTCTTGCTCGAATATTCGAGCTTATAAACAATTATTATAATAGAAAGAAATGACAGAAGAGATTATAATAATATATTTTTAATGGAAGATAAATTTAAACGGTAAAAATATCTTTACACAATCGAAATAGGGTGAAAACCCTAGTGCACAAAATTACATTAAGAGTATCAAAATAACCGAGTTCAAGCTCAAAATGGTTAGCTCTCTATACTTAAAGTTTAAGCAGAGAATGGCTTGACATGCCGCAAACCTTTTTACATAACTGTACACAAAACAAGTAAAAACAAAGTTTACAAGTCACGGCATAAGTCGGAAAACCTTGGTAAGAGAAAGGGTTTAGCAAAAAACTAAACAAGTAAACCGAGAAATAATAACCCACGAAGGGTAAACTTTGCAGGCCGTAACTTCCATTTCGAAACAGTTCCATACAAAAGTGAACTAGTATGGACTGCCATGGGTTGGCCAGGGCTTAGCCGTCATCAAGAAGTCGACCCTATGCATTGTACTAACAACAAGGAGAAATGTCACCCGTCACCTGCAAAGATAAGAATCCACAGCATTAACATGGTGCATTATATCATAACTCGGTTAAGAACTAGTTTAAGAACTGTTAAAAAGAACTTTTCTCATACCTGGAAACGAAAGTAATGTAGCCACCAAGGAACAGGAGCGCCGCTACCAGCAAAATAAAGGGCCAACCCTTCATCCCTCATGTGACAGAGACGGTTCCAACTAGTGCACAAACCACTGCTAGCAGCAGCAAGGAGAAGGAAGCAACGACCAAGCAAGAAGCGGACGGTGAAACTCGCACTGTCACCATAGTTCGAAGCATGAGAATCCACACTCTCAAAAACCCTATGACGAAAACCACACTGTAACAGAAGCAAGTAACCCCTTTAAACAATCCTAACAGGCAGGCCGTGGAGGAAGGAACTCAAACACTACACACAGTCCAAGCCGTAAGCTAAATGTCAAAAACTTTACTCTCTAATGGAATAGATCTCAAAATTAATTACATATGTTAGAGACAATTTGGATGATTTTATTATAATTCTATCATCCTAGAAATGACAACATCAAAAACTTTAGAGAGGATGGAATAGATCTCAAAATTACATAGGGACAAAGTCCTATAGAAATCATCAAATTAAATTCAGAATTTATAAATTGAATTCCAAATAACTCTTAAACTTATAAGCTACTGCTTCAGAATTTGGCGCACCATCCTTCAAGGTGCTCAGAAATCAACAAGCCTCATTTGCTAAAGTTCTAAGCTGCTGCTTCATAATCTGGTACACCGTTTTTCATTGTGCTCAGAAAATCAACAAGCCTCACATGCTAAACTTCTAAGCTGCTGCTTCCGAGTTTGACACACCATTCTTCAACGTGCTCAAAAAATCAACAAGCCTCATAGGCTGAACGATATGTGAGCTTTTCGGTTGCGTTTTCTTCCGGATATGGGTTTTAGTTACCAATGAAGACCCTTCTGTTGTATCTTTCCACTCGGACACCGTGTTAGACGCCAAGCCATAGAACTGATTGAATGAAGCAATCAATATAAACAAAAATAAGTCAAGATTATCAAAACTTAAATCAAAATGTCAACATTAATATTAAAAGCCACCGACTACCAACACTACCTCACAAATGCCATGGAGGACCAGACGATGGAAAGAATCTTGAACTTCCAGAGTAAGAACTTCACCAGCGTCAGCTACAGCACTTTTTCCAAATGCAAAGATCCTTTCCTGTCACATTCAAAATTTAAATGATTTTTTTTATCAGCATCATGCATACACGAGAGAGAAACGTACAATTAATCCATGAATTTTAATGTCCAAATTACACCACCATTTAGTAACATCCACGTGTTCATGCATTAACAACTGTATTAAATAACAAGTTTTTAGATTGTTCAGTTAGGAGAGTCTATAACGTTTCCCTGTTTCCAGAACCTTTGAAAGTGCCAATTTTGAAACCTGTACAGGTTTCCCATTTCAAATGGCATGGCATAGTCTTGACAATAATTGGGATATAATGTGGAAATTCATAGGCATAAAGCAGGATTGCATGTACCTCAAGAGACTCAACAAGTTGAGAATGTGAATTGCGCCACAATAAGTCTCGTGCACGTCGCTGAACACTGCGCCAGGCTTTCATGGCAGCCATACTCCCGTTAACATTACTGCATTCATCCTTCTTTGACCTGCCCTTTGCTAAGGATTTCAGCATTTGTTCGTGTCAATCACATCCATTGTTCAAAATTAATAAATTATCTCAACAAAACAAATCAAAATCATCACTGGTACGGACTAATAAATGCAATTTGATATATTCCATTATATTTGATTTCAAGCTTATATATTTCAAATCAAAATCATCACCGGTAAGGACTACTAACTGCAATTTGATATATTCCATTATATTTGATTCCAAGCCTATATATTTATGATGGGATGGTCAACACACCTCCTCATTCATATCGACATTGTTTCTAAAAGGCTCCCAAGCAGCCATATCATGGTGACCGTCATTTCCTGCCTCTGTAATTCGCTCATGTGGTGGCAAGGCATCCCTTTGGCCTGGGAGACACACCGCATCACAGAAATAAAAACCCAATTATAAGCACGATGCAAGCCTCCATAGACTGTGGTGTTAAATTAAATTTGCAAGCACAAAATCAGAAGTCTGAATCGATTATATATATATTACCCCAGGGCCCCTCTATTTGTTCTTCTACATCTGATGGCTGAGCAAGTTCTTCAAGGAGGCGATCATTTATCCATCTACAGTACCGGCTGTTACTAATCTGCGAAAGTATAAAAAAAAAAAAAACAAACAAATAATAATTACTACACTTTAGCATTTATAAATAAATAATAAACATCAACACTTTGGGAATTATAAATAAATAATACAATTTCATTGCTAGCACACCTGCGGCTGCTCAGCCTCCATATCAAAACCATCTTGACCTTTCATATGAAAAAACAGAACTCATTATTTTATCAATACCACAACCTGTTACACAATATTGAAATGCCAAAACAACACAGTGCAGACTTCTAATTACTACGGACTTACATATTAGAGAGAGACTAATAAGAATTTAATTGATGAACTTACCAGATGATCCAAGCCTACGTCTTCCACTGAGTTGCTTCCAGCTACTTACAATTGCTGCACGCTGTTGAACGATAGTCCGTTCTAGAAAATTAAAAATATTAATATTTAGGAAACAAACAATATTTTTCTTTTTAAATAGATTTTACGAGTCATTCACATTCACACTAAACCATTAATCCATTTAATAATTAACATTAATTTCTGAATGTATGAACTCACCATCTAATCCACGTCTACGTAGTCCATGGACTTTGACTTTCTTTCTGCTTACAATTGGAGCAAGCTGTTCAATACCCCGTTCTGTAAAATTATTAATATTATGGAGATTATTAAGTCCATTCACAGCAGAAAGCCTCCCACAACATAATAATATTATTATAGTATGGTCATTTCCTAACAATTAATATACAGCAAAATTAAGACAACTTCTATCACCGCCGCTTATTTTTTTTAAAGGTAATTAAACTAACCATTAATCCAATTAATTAGCCATAATAATAATAATAGCCTACCCGAGTTGGAATCGGTTAGCAACGCGTACAAAGACTTGTAACCCGTGTGCTGCGCCATAGCCACCACCATTGCCATTCTCACAGTGGGAGAAGCGAAGCAAAGCAAACAAGCCGCACCTTGTAATAGAACGAATCGGTTTTGTGGTTTTGGCAATTAACTCCAACTCCAAGAACAAAAATTTATGTATCTAGTGGAGTACATGAAATTTAAAAGAGATAAAAGACGATTATCAATTAATACTAATTATCAGTGGAAATGTTAGCCAAAACCAAGCCGACTAAACTTGATTTTACCGCTAGTTAATATTAAAATTTAATTTTTACTTTTTCACGCCCACCTCTTTTTCCTTTTTTCAATTGTCCGGTGAAACTGGGCGGCCTTGGACTCGATTGATTTACTTCGACTTACTTGTCGGTTCTCTTTCTCTCTTCTTCTCACCCACCCGGAGTTCCTCCACTTTCTAACTTGATTTACAATTTGCTTCTACTATTTATAGGCAACCTGAAAAATTGCTTGTACATGGATAGACTGACTGTGCATTAAAGACTCTAATAACTATCTTACCTAACAACTTAGCTTCAGAAATAAATTCGACTAGATTACATTGCCGAATCGTGGACTCTACCCTCTTGTCACATTGACCGACAAGATCTTGACTGATACAGACTGAGAGTCAGGTACGGATCTGCGAGTAATTACTTTTTCCAACACTCCCCCTTAATTATGAGCAGATCGTAATTAAAAAAAATTACAAAATGTTTCAGAGCTTAGACATGCTCTGTTTATGACAGAGTTCACTCTGCAGAACTTGTCATTCCAAGATAACTACGCAAATACTGGAATGTTTCCTTTGCCAATGGTTTTGTAAAGATGTGTGCATGTTGATCTTCAGACTTGCAAAATTCCAAACAAATTTCTTTGTTGTTCACCAACTCTCTTATAAAATGAAACCTAATGTCGATGTGCTTGGCTCTCTTGTGGAACACATGATTCTTTGATAATGCTATGGCTGAATTGCTATCGCAGAAGATGGTTGTCGGGCCTTGATGGTTATGTGACAGGTCTTTTAACACTCTTCTCATCGAGGAAGCTTGACATGCAACACTTGTCGCTGCAACATACTCTGCTTCAGCTCAAGACAGAGTTACTATGGGCTGTTTCTTTGAAGCCCATGAAACAACACCTGTACCAAAATGAAATGTGTACCGAGATGTGCTCTTCCTGTCATCTATGCTACCTCCATTGTCAGTGCCAGTGTAACCAATGAGTTTAAAGTTTTCTGAGTTTGAATACATAATACCAAGGTCTTTTTTGCCACTTACATACCTCAAAATTCTTTTACCTGCTTGCCAATGTGAGTCTTTTGGTGACTCCATGAACCTTGAGATCAGACTTACTCCATACATAATGTCTGGTCTTGTCGCTGTCAATTACATAAGGCTGCCAACAAGCCTTTTGAACATCGTAGGATCGACAGTTGATCCTTCATCATCCTTGCTCAATTTTAAACTTGTTATTACTGGTGTTGGGGTTGTCTTGCAATTAGACATGTTAAACCTTTTTAAAACTTCACTTGCATACTTTGTCTCTGATATAAAAATACCACTTTCAGACTGCCGAACTTCAATGCCCAGAAAAAACTTCATAAGCCCCATATCAGTCATTTCAAATTCACTTTCCATGACTGCCTTAAAATCTGCTATGCCATAATCACCAGTAAATATTAAATCATCTACATACAGGCAGGAAATTAACATCTTACCTTGCTCATCGAATTTGGTGTACAAAGTCGGTTCACTTTCACTTCTGTGAAATCCATTTTCAGTGAGATAGGAATCAATCCGACTGTACCAAGCTCTAGGGGCTTGCTTCAAACCATAGAGTGTCTTTTTCAGCCTGCACACTTTATGCTCTTGACCTGGAACTTCATACCCTTGTGGTTGTTCCACATATACTTCCTCTTCGAGATAGCCATTTAAGAATGCCGACTTGACATCCATTTGATGAGCATGCCATTTGTTTTGTGCAACAATGGCCAAAACTGTTCTGACTGTATCCATGCGAGCAACAGGTGCAAACGTTTCATTGAATTCTATGCCGGGTTGCTGAGTGAACCCTCTTGCTACTAGTCTTGTTTTGTGCTTCTCCACATTCCCATCAGCATCTTGCCTCGTCTTGTAAATCCATTCGACACTAATTACATCTTTATCTTTTGGTACATCAACCAGCTCCCATGTCTGGTTCTTCTCAATGCATTCTATTTCTTCATCCATGGATTGTGCCCATACTTCTTCTTCAATAACTTCTTCAAATGCTAGTGGACCATATATAGGGGAAAATAATGCAAAGAGAGAGAATGAATTAGGTGTACCAACTTCATATATCTCTCGCAGACTTCTTGTCTTCACCGGTTTTGTCGATGTCGACCTTGACAAAATACTTGATGGAGTCTGCTATACTCTTGGTGTGCTTATCGGTGAAGCTTGAGCTGCTACTTGTGTCGATGGTCCTTGTGCTGAACCATATCATGGTGTCATGGGTCCAGTCGACGCTGCTACGACCGGTTGACTTACATGTGGTGTTTGAACCACTTCGTCTTCCATATCATCACTGTCGACATTCAACACAATCTTGACATTTATTTCGACAGTTCCATCCCATGATTCATTCTCGACAAGTTGAACATCTCGACTGATTATCACTTTCCTTGCGACAGGATCATACAGCTTGTATGCTTTTGTGTCTTCAGAATAGCCGACAAAAAATACATTTCTTCGCCTTCTTGTCTAGCTTCCTTCTCAGCTCAACTGGAACATGAGCATATGCAACACAACCAACAACTTTTAAATGAGAAACACTATGATTCATACCTGTCCATGCTTCTTGGGGAACTTTGTTCTTCACACTCCTTGTCGAACACCGATTCATAATGTAAACGATAGTTGCTACTGCTTCACCCCAATATTCATTTGGCAAATGCTTGGTTGCCAACATGCTGTGTGCCATCTCCATGATGGTTATGTTCTTTCTTACAGCAATACCATTATGCTGAGGTGTATACCGTGCAGTGAATTGTTTCTGTATGCCATGGGTCTTGCAAAAATTCAGAAATTCATTTGAAACATATTTACCTCCTCTGTCGGTCGTTAAGATCTTGATGCGATGTCCACTCTGGTTCTCCACGAGTGCATTGAACTGCTGAAAATAACCAAATGCATCAAATTTATGTTTCAAAAAATAGACCCATGTTTTTCTTCAGTAGTCATCAATAAAATTTAGAAAATATTTGCAGCCACCAATGGATTATGTCTGCATTGGACGACAAATATCAGAGTGCACAATTTCAAGTGGTGTGCGTGCTCTATAGGACTTTCCGACTGGAAAAGTCTCTCTGTGCTGCTTTCCGAAAATGTAGCCTTCACAAACCCTCTCCGGTCTGTCGATCAATGGTAATCCCTTCACCATATTCTTTATGTGCAGTAGCTTCATCCCACCAAAATTCAGATGTCCAAATCTGAAATGCCACAACCAGGATTCATCCTGAACTTCTGTCTGAATGCTGCTTGGAAATTAGCGCTGCCATTTTCTTCCTTGTCGAGGAGCTCGACCGTTTCTTCACTTTCTGCCTTGAATGCAGCTCCCGTGTTTGTCTTCCCTTTCTCAATGGAAACAACCGGTTGCTTGTCATTGGCACTTTTGCTATCAGTTGGTCGCTTGGACGCTTGTCTTTGATCACACAGTGATCATCTTCCATGTAGAATCTGTAGCCTTTTTGTATCAACTGTGCAATGCTCAACAAATTATGTTTCAGACCTTCAACATGATAGACATCAGAGATATACTTACTCTCCCCGTGTTTGGTTAGAATATCAACAGTGCCTTTTCCTAAGACAGTAACTTGGACATTGTTTCCAAGTGTAACATCAGTTTTAACAGGATTGTCTAGATTGAAAAACAAGTTTAAATTACCAGTCATGTGGTTGCTGCATCCTGAATCTAAGTACCATATGTCATGTGGACTTTCTTGAAGAGAATTGCATTCAAGTGGAGATGTCGATGCCATTAACATTGCGCTTGTCGAAGTGCTGGTGCTGGTCGACTGATTTGGGCTTTGCCTTCCTTGGTCATATTGTTTCTTCTTGGACTCATATGCATCATGACCAAACTTCTTACAATAATGACATCGAATTTTTGATTTATCAAACCTCTGGCCACTTGGCTAACTTGGGTTGTGATTATCTCCTCTTCCACCGACATTTGCAGGATTTCTGCCTCGTCCTCCTCTTGAAGAAGTTCTTCCTCTGCCTCTAAAGTTGTTTCTCTCCCTGCCTCTACCACGGCTTATGTATGACTGTGCTGCGAATGCACCTTCCAATGATGTCTGTGTTCTGTTGATTATGTGAACTCATGATTGATGAGTGAAGCTTGCAGCTCATCAATGGTAAATGTCGACATGTCTGTTTGTTCTTCTATGGTCACAACCAAGTTTTCAAATCTTGGACGAAGACTTCTAAATTTTTTTTCAACAACCCTTCCGTATTCTATGGCTTCTCCATGAGATTTCAGTTGGTTTATCAATCCAACAACTCTGGTGTAGAATGTGTCTACATTCTCTGAATCTTTCATGGACAGAGATTCAAAACCTCTTCTCAAAATCTGCCTCTTGGATGTCCTTACCTTATCCAAACCTTGATAGGCAGTCTCCAATGTATCCCATGCTTGCTTAGCATTAGTTTTTGCTGCTACTCTTGGGAGTATGCTCTCATGCATAGCTTGATGTATGTAAAACAAAGCTTTTCCATCTTTCTTCCTCTGTTCCCTCAAGACATCTTTCTCAGCCTGTGTGAGATTGTTATATGCTGTCATGTCTGCTGGTTCTGCATAACCATGCTGGACTATCTCCGAGACATCTTGACGTCTAAATAAATCCTTCATTGTTAAAGAATGATATTCATAATTCTTTCCTGTAAAAATTGGAGTTTGTAATGAAACGGAAGTGGAAGTCATATTTAATTTTTATCTAACTTTCCTTAGAAAATTAATTTTCCACATTTTAAGACAAGATTTATTTCCTAAACCTTTGGCTGATATAAACCTTGCTCTGATACAAGTTAGCCAAAACCAAGCCGACTAAACTTGAGTTTACCGCTCAGTTAATATTAAAATTTTTTTTTTTACTTTTTTCACGCCGACCTCTTTTTCCTTTTTCCACTTGTCGGGTGAAACTTGTCTATCTCCCGACTATACAAGTCTATCAACTTTGGTCGGCCTTTCGACTCGACTGATTTAGTTCGACTTACTTGTCGGTTCTACCGACTGAATTTACCTCGACCACTTGTCACTTCGAAGTCGGATGACTTCGACCTCTAAGTCGGCTCACCTCTTCGACCTCTCAAGTCGGCTCACTCAACCGACCTTGTCGATTCACTTTGGTCGAAATCGACAGGGTATTTTTCTTAGTCTAAGAGACTTAAGAAATTACAAATGCTTTTCACCTGTGAGTAAGATGAAGTAAAATGGACACATTAACAAATCCAAATAACTTATAAAAACATATGCCCAAATATGTAGGAAGACTTGAGTCGACCAATGTGCCGTAAAACTTGGAGCTTTCACGCGGTGAGAAATTTATGGGTTCTTTGATATTTCACTTAACTGGTAAATGTAAACATCATTTACACAGGTAAATCTGGAAATATTGTGCGGCCAAATAAACATGCATTCGACCATAAACTATCATTCATATATATAACTATGCAGAAATAACAATGATATTACAAACTTGTCTGTCCATACTTGTCGGCTCACCGACTTATCCTTTTACAGAGCTTCGGCTCTTCGACTGCATCACTTACACAGAAGCTTGAGCTTCGACTCCTCTTTCTCTCTTCTTCTCACCCTGAGTTCCTCCACTGTCTAACTTTTTTACAATTTGGTTCTACTATTTATAGGCAACCTGAAAATTGCTTCTACATGGATCGACTCACTCTGCATTAAAGACTGTAATAACTATCTTACCTAACAACTTAGCTTCAGAAATAAATTCGACTCGATTACATACCCGAATCGTGGACTCTACCCTCTTGTCAGACTGACCGACAAGATCTTGACTGATACAGACTCTGACAAAGTCGACTGAGACTCAGGTACGGATCTGCGAGTAATTACTTTTGCCAACAGGAAATTAATGATTAGATTATATTAGAGAGTGTATGTCATTACATCATCTCCGTTGGCTCCTATGACAGACCACTCACTTCTGTACATGGATTATTTTTATTCAATTCCCAAGGTATATTTGAACTAAACATATTGTATATCTGCATGTAGTTGGAGACTTCAAAGTGATTATTGACTGATCTTTCTAGAGACTTTAGATACTGGTGGCTACTTTTTATGGATGGAAGAAAAACATTAGAAGGCTCAGGGAGAATTTCCAAAGATAAATTTCAAAACATGTTTTAACAGAATTCAATGGAGAAGCATATAAGCTTTCCAACCAAACACTAAACATGAATGAAAGCATTATACATTATGTGGAGTTGAGCGGTTCAAGTGTTCTCTCTCACTGCACTTTTGCTATTTCTATATTCTAAAATGAAAACTGATGTTTTGATGGCCTTTCTTTAGTATATAGTATTAGGAAGGCTTCTTCCGTACTTAGTAATCTTTGGGAAGACTGTATTTAATTATAAATAGCTTTTTGGTTTTCACACTGCTATTGAGTGGATATTTTTTCATAACAATTATGATTTGTTTGGTTCAAATGTGAGGTAGCATTGGTAAGTGATGTTTTTAGGTAAGAGGACTAGCTGGTATCTAGGATTCTATCTAGTCTTTTTATGGATGGGGAAATGGAGGAAAATTTATGCCTATTAAATGTATATGAGCTGATATGCATATTTTATACTTTGAATATAAAGTATGGTACTTTTTTTAGTGTTCGAGAAGAAAGGGTATCACAAAGATACAAACCATATTGAAAGAAAGCCAGCACTAAAGAGATGTAATCATTTTATATGATAAATCTCCTTCAAGCCATTTTTTAAAATTAAATTTAGGTTTTGGACCACAATATATATAATCATTTCATCTAATGCTTCCCACTAAGGTTGTTTTTTCTAATATAAACCTAAGTGGCCCAGATACAAAATATACTTGGTTTCCACAATCCTCGCATCCCAACATGAGTTCGAATCCTGCAAGGTAGCTAGGAGGGTACACTTAAAAATATAGCCATTTTAAGGGTTGGTTTGGCCCGAGATTTTGAAATTTTAGATACGCCTGTGTTGCAATTCCTTATACCACATGCTATTCCTACAAGTGAGAGACAAACTAGAAAACTCCCTCTCTCTCTCTCTGTGTGTATATA
>LPNX011185635.1:0-13625 GCA_001517045.1 Pseudotsuga menziesii
AGAGAGAAGAGGGAGTGGGAGAGGGGGAGGCGGGGGAGAGAGGGAGGGAGAAAGGGAGAGAGTGAGGGAGAGGGAGGGAGAGAGATAATGATCTAAAATTTCAAGATGTTTTTAACCATAAACATGCATGTGAAATTTCAGGTTAAATGTTTATAAACAAACTTAAAGATTAAAAAAATTAATGCTTTAAAACATTCACATAAGAAAATAAAAAAAGATATGCAAACATCCAAAAGAAAACAATAGTTGATAACAGAATGCACCCATCTTGGGATACATCTTTGAGCCACTAGAAATGGGTGTTTTGGAAATACCTCTATTTTCTGTTAGACATAAACATAAATAAATGACACCACTAAACTCCTCACGATATTCTTACAAAAATGAGCATAAAGTTGACTGTATGTGCCTAAAGCCTCCTCTAGCATGTAAAATGGGACAATCTACATAAAAATAAGACAAATAGTACAAATTGAATGAATTTTTCCTCATGATCTGTCCCATTAATGGCCTTTTTACATCAAGATCTATGCTTATACCATGTCTCGGTCTCTGTGCAAAGTCACGTTGTTCTATACTTCCAACTCCTAAACTCTGAACTCGTTGGTGGAAATCATGGTTTTTATATAGTTTTAAAGTAATTTTTTTGTGGTTATGGGCGATGGGCCATGCACTTGTTTTAGAACCCCAACCTTCACTCCAATATTTAAGGAAACATTCCTGATCCTTATCATGGATTGTCGCGATAACATGTTGGTTAAAACATGGCTGGGGTGTGGGGCAGAGTTCTCGAGGTCAAACCCTCGAGCCTCTCCCCTTTACATGTTTTGGAATGGTGGCACATATACATATAACCACATTATAATATATAGTTTAACATATTATTTGTTGGCATGTTTGATACGGTAATGGCTCCATGTTATGATATGGTTTCAATATATGGTTTGAATTGGATATGGATAAAGTTCCACCATATGGTTTAATACATGGTTATAATTTGGTGCTATAATACAATTTAAATGGGGGCCTTTGTGTCGGCATGGGGTCAAGGGATAATCCATTGACCCCTCCCCATTTTTTCCAGAAAACAAAAACTCAAATTTTTATTTATTTTTTCCCATAACCCTATCGAGGACCATCGGTGGGAAACTTGGTTAGTGCAAACTAGTGAGGGCTTGGGATATAGGGAGGTGTTGGGTTCAAATCCAATATAATCCAACCAATTTTAGCATAACCATTTTTTTTCCTTTTTCACAATTTTTCACCATTCCTATCAAAATTTCAACTCCTCACAACTTCTTCATCTAGAGGCTGTTTCACACGAAACAAACACTGAAAGAAATATTTCGATGATCTATTTAACATGGTATAATTTATTTATTTGTTTGAATATTTTAAATTTTATCAACCTTGAGATGATACTCTTGGATCAAACCTTCCCAGCGTGAAGCTTTTGGCACACCAAAAGCATGAAATCATTTAGAAAATAAGTGAGTCTATATCTCCCTCACTATTTCAGTCTCTACCCACATTTATTTACTTAGATACATTCCTTTTATCCCTACATGAAGAAACTCGATGTCTCCTCTTCTTGAAGATATGACCTTCTGTGTCTAGTATTATATATTCCTAAATTTCATTAAGATACTCATGAGAAAACTCATCCACATAAGGTTCTTGAACCTGTACATATTGTTCTATAATCATAGACATCTCATACCATTTCAGGTTTTCAACATTAAAAACTAAATACATTTTCATATAGGGAGAAAATTCCAACCAAAATAATTATTATCGACTTTGTCCAAAATTATAAAGGGTCCATGTTTGATCGGTTTCAAATTTGTACATTCACCTTGGAGTCTATATTTGCTGACGTGAATCCATACTTGATCACCAATATCAAAATCATTATCTATACGATGCTTATCATGTCATTATTTGTATTTGGCCTGACTTGATGCTAACTATCCATGCACTGCTTAATGAATTAACTAGATCTACTAAATAAACTTTCGATCTTTATCTGTGTCCTTTTTCGTACACTCCACCATATCTTTCCCAAAAAAAAATTCTATAGGAGACTTTGGCAAGTACCCAAAACATGTCTCGAATGGAAACTTCTGAGTAGAAGAGTGTATAACATTGTTGTAGGCATGTTCTACATAATGTAGCTATTCATCCCAAGATTTAGGATGCTTACCACAATACCCTCGAAGAATATGTACCACATTTCGATTGACCACTTTTTTTTTACCATAGATTTGTGGATGAAATGTTGTGCTTTTATTCGTCTCTATTTCCATAAGCTCCCATAAAGATGACCAAAATATCCCAATAACGCGAGAATCTGAATCTGAAATAATCGAAGTAGGAAGTCCAAAATGGACCCATACATTTTGAAAGAACAAATGAGCAGCCATATCAGCCATTATCTTCTTTTCACAAAGGATGAGTATACACATTTTACTAAAGCTATCCACAACAACATCCAAATAGTTATTTCATTTTCTAGACATTGCTAAACCTCCTCCAAAATCCATTGAAACTCTTTTCCATGGATGAGAAAGAACTAGAAGTGGAATGTAGAAGTGTAACTTCATGTTAAATGGTTTGCTTTTTGCAAACATAACAAAACCTTCTACATATTTGGACATTGTATCATTCATTTGAGGGAAACATCAAAACTTTTGTAATTGTGATACTATTTTACCTACTCCAAAATGTCATGAAATGAGAGAATTTCTAGCTTCTTTTATAACATGCACTCTTTCAGTTTGTCGAATATAGATTTTACCAAGATGATACAACAACTTGCAATTTATATGATAGTTCAATTATTCATTTTGATAGCCATGCCTTGGTGATTCATAACTTTCCTTTAAAATATTCATCCTTATTATATCGTTCAACATAACTTTCATGAACTAACGAACTTTGTTGAATGACAATAAAAGCAATTTTTGGATGTCTAGATATCATATCTACAAATTTGTTTAGGATTTCTTTCTTATACTTAATAATTAAATGAAATTGTTGTAGGAAACCCATCCATCCGAAATTCCTTGATTGTTGTAGCTTAGTTTATCATTGTACATATTGCAGTGGTTGATGATCAATATGTATGATTGTTTCTTTACCCATTAGGTAATGTTTCCACTTTTTAACATTTTGTACTAATGCATACTACTGTTTTTCATATGTTGGATAGTTGATTATTTTTGTAGAGAAAGTTCAAAAGGATATCATATTGGTTTTTTATGTTGCATTAATATTGCCCCCATTGCATAACCACTAGCATTAGTTTCTATTTAAAATGGTTGTTGTAGATGTCAAAGTGCAAGTACAGGATGGTTCACCACCCTGATGTAGGAGGTGACATTATGGGATAGTTACAACTTTGTCCTCCTCACCTGACGCATAGTGAAATTAACAACACACATAACGACGTTAACAATAGATTCCATCAAGAAGGAAAGAATCAGGTGATCAAGAAGTGATGCTAGTTACTAATTGACCTTGGGAAATAGTATAGTTTTTATAATTGGAGACTATATGTCTCGATGGTCTATTTCACATTCTAAATAGATATTTTTTAATTCATACTTGGGGATTTCAAAGGATGGAACTCCTTTCTAGGGCCTCTCTCTGGTAATTTCAATTTGTGAATATATTGAGTTCGCATCTTGAGAACTGTTTAATGTATCATACTTTCCCATGTCTTGGACTAGGAACAAACATAGATGAGCTAATGCAATTCGATCGGTTGACAAATTTCAAATATCCATGAGGGCATGGGCTTATAGATCCATTAGTGATAGACATCCCTCTTTGTTCCATCTTTCTAACTGGCTCAAAAAAAGGTAGATGAAGGTTGAGGATGAAACAAATCTTGCAACCATTGAACATGTCAATAAGTGTTTAAGGGAGATGTGATGGTGGCTTCGTTTTCTCTTGGTATTTTCAAATGTAATAACTTATATATTATACAATGCAGTATTCCACTAAATACTGTGTTGTATCTATGTATAAAGAGGTGGTGTATAATGACTAATTAAAACTTGGGTAGTTTTATATTGCCTTTTTTGTTAGAAAATGATCCATTCTTATTTATATAAGAAAGCACCTTGAACATTCATCATGGATGCTCAAGTAGCACCTCGAAGTGCTATTCCTATCAATGACACTTCCCACCCAATACAAATCCACATAATCTTTTGATTCACCTGATACTTAAGCCTATAATCAATTATACCCTTTAGGTACCTCACTACATGCTTTGCAACCATCAGGTGAACATGTCTCAATGTGTTCATAACAAACCAAATATTTGGTGTCGTATTCATCAGGTACATCAAGGAACAAATCATTTGACGATATATTATGGCATCAACCATCTCTAATGAAGCAACACTCAATATCTTCAGGTTTGATGCCATAGGTGTGGTCATGGCCTTGCATTCCATCATCTAAACCTCTTGAGGATCTTTACTACATACTTCCCCTTTCCACACCTCCATGCCTAGAATGTAGTGCATCAACACATAACAACAGCATCACTAGTATTATTCCTTCAATATTGAAGCAAAGGTTGGAGTCCGCTTTACTCTTAGTAAAGCCTAGAGTCATTAGTAATCTATCCATCCTATCATACCATGTCGAACCTCAGGATATTCTGTTAGTCACTCCTTTTGAAGCAGAGCATCATTCTCCCCCTGTCTTTTGTACTCTATGCATTGAAACATTCTGTACCGGAGTGACAAGTAGCTTCCTCTGCTACTAATATTCTATGTATCCATCTAGGATCACTGGATACCAAGATCCTCTATCTTGAACTTTTTCAAAAGTTCTTCTCACACCCATCTGTGAGCTTTACATCCTCTATCAACCTTGTAGCATAGGTTCAGATACTTATCAAGCTCATTATCTATGTGTTATCCCAGGATGTTTCCATCTACTGCATGATGGAACTATGAAGTTGTCTTCAGGTCTCAATACTGCATCCTAGACATCATTCTTATTGAACTGGTCTTCCATTTCTTCTTGGTTACTTCTTCATAGCTGGAAGGTTCTTTATTAATTATGTCGCTGCATTCATCATATTTATTATTCATCTTGAGATGTCGCCACTTGTTCTTTGGAACAATTCTTGTCTTTCTTTGCTTGTAGGTGATTATGTACGTGATCTTTCCTACAAGTCAAATGTATTTGTATGGTTATAAACATTTCATAAGGAATATTCATACTGCCAAGTTCTTATGCATAAATATATGATCATGCAACTGCTTTATCCAATACAACATTCATCCATATCTCATTGAAACTTTCTAGATGCCTTCCATCTCTACCAAGACAACATTGAGATTGTTTACTAAATCAATATGTCAGCAAAGAGGTTTCATTCTAGATAAGTAGCAATGGAGAGTTATATAGCACCATCAGCTACTTACCCATCACATGCATATTAGTAGTATACTACCATTAATGCAAACATCCTATCATGCATAATACATCAACTGAATATAAGCAAATGCATAACAAAACAATATCATGAAATGACAATTGAATACTTATTTTTATTTGTTTCGTGGGTAGACTCCTTCTTGAACCTTCAGCTTCATCGCCTTCTTCATTCATAATAGCATCATTTCTTATCCAAATGATAAGTTGGATAAGAGTTTTTTCAGGAGTTGAGTCCTTCATATTCCTCATCGCTTGAGGGATCTTCTTTGGATGGTGAGAGATTGATCTTTAGTTTCTCCCATATTCTCTTCTCTTCGTATGAGTCGAGCTTCTTCTTCTTCCCAGAGTCTGCTAAAGTTAATCACTTTCTTCTGGCACACATTCCTCTCATGAATGAATTCATGATCCTGGGAGGCCATTCAAGATGGCTATCACTACTTCTACATTCTCCATTTCTTCTTCTACCACCTCAAGTTTTTCTGCATCCTAGATCTTCACATTCTTCAACTATTTTCTCAAAGCCATCTTCTGATTTATGTTCTTCCCTTCAAATAGCTTGGTAAAGGAATCAAACATCTTCGATGTCTTTATTAAAGACACTTATGGTACAAGTTGATCCGTGATTGAATCAACAATGATATTCTTGGCCTTGACTAAGTTCTTCTTGTGTAAGGCTTCTAGCCTCATCTCCCTCTGGANGACTAAGTTATTCTTGTGTAAGGCTTCTAGCCTCATCTCCCTCTGGAACTGGAACCTCTCTACTTGTGTAAGTGTCCAATTCATTTTCTTTAGGGAGATCAGATGCTTCAATGCTTGGAAGTTGTCAACTTCATTTTTAGAGGAAATTTCAACTCAACATGGGCCTCCTAAAAAGAATTAATAAAATAATAGTTAAAATAATAAAATAATATTTATTAATTTTGGAGAAAGAAAAGAAAAAAACTACTTTTTTGTTTGTATTTTTGACATATCTCCCCATGTTTTTACTCAAATTTAAATCAAGAGAGCTCTTTGGATGTAGAATTAAATGCCTCATCCAAGCAGTACCCACCCGACATACTTTTGATAAACCCCTCTACCACAAAAACAAGAAATACTTGAAAAAATGGAATGATGATGTCATCATTCAATTTTTTTAGGAATTTCTTGTTTTTGGGGTAGCGAGATCCATAAAAAGTATGCCAAGTGGGTACTCATTGGATGCAGAATTTAATTCCACATCCAACAAGCTCTCCTGATCGAAATTTGAGTAAAAACATGGGGAGATATGTCGAAAATACAAACAAAAAGAGTAGTTTTTTTTTATGATAACTATCCCCAAATTTATATTAAAAAAGTGTTTAAGAACTATACGGTATTTTAGATTTAAATCAATTTCATTGGATAACACATGATGACATGGAATTTGAATCAAAGTTAAAAGGCCCATTTTGAGTTGAAATTTCCTCTAATGTTAGATCTTACCGATTTGAGGTGTCCGTCCTAGTTCCGGAGCTCGGTGATCTAGGGTTTGTCAGAGAAACCCTAATTTTCAAAAATTAGAATATTTTAGATCTGATTGGATAGAAGGATAGATCTCTTCAAGGAAAGTTGTCTAATAAATTCTTTTTCTGAAAACAGTGGAGGGAAACTCCTGGAACAAGAAGCCCTAGTTTTCTAATTTCTTCTACACAAATTCCTATTACTGTTTTTGTGGTATATCTGAAATTGATACTCCTCTATGTCTAAAAATTCATACAAAGGTATCCTGGCCTATCCCTGATTCAACACCATATGTTTCATCATGATTGGTTTTACCAATTGGGACTTATGATTGTTTTCCCAAGGTGACCTGTTAGAGGACTATTCAGAACAACGAAGTTGTAAAGACTTCCATGTCTCACTGGTTCATATTCTGAGTCTAAATATAGGACCCCCAGAAATTATAGTCCATTTCATTTCTATAACATCTTCATAAATTTCATTTGGACCTTTGTATCCCAAGATATAGCAATTCTCCCGAGGTGTCCTGTTTAGGGATGAATCCTGGAAGAGACTGGAACCCTAACTTGGAGGGATCATATCTCCTATAATATAGTGAAGCTGAGGTGGAACTTTGGAAATAGTGTAAATCAATATTTTATATTTTTCCTCTACAATTTTCAGCACACTTAACAATTACTTACTAGAGTTGACATCTCTACGAGTGTCTAATAACCCTAGTTCCCCACAACTTATGGGGACTTTGCCCAATGCTCAACAAGGAGGGTTAACCTTGACTTAGATGGTGGGGACTATTTCCTTGACTTACAATGACTCACCTAGGCTCGACTTCACTAGGATAGTCTAATAACCCTAGGGCCCCACAATTGCGGAGACTTTAACCCTTGACCAATAGGAGCGTTACCCACAATGACTTGACATGACTTGTTTACATTATAGAAACTTTCCGATCAGAACATGGGGGCATGACATGACTCAATTACATTATAGACACATCGCAAAATAAACATCGGGGTACAATACATAAGATATACGGATGAATACATTCTGAAATTACAAATACATCAACAACATAGACATACATGAAAATACAATACCACATACAAATTGGGAACACATTCATGATACGCATAATTCCAATGCATTCAATCTCCCTTCACATCTAGAAACTCAAACTGAAACTCCCCTATCGAGAGAGAGTCACATATATAATAGATTCCCAATGGGAAAAAACCATGGATCAAAGATCGAATTCTCCTAAAGTGTAGACGTTATGACATAGCCCCAAAATTCAGAGATGCATCACGGGTCTCTTCCTGTAGGTATGCAATGTGTTTAGGATAGGTAGGAGTCAAAATTCATGCATGGCCCTCTTTAAATCAAACACGTAGAAAGAAACCAAAATTCCCCAACAATGCATCTAGATAAGGCAGGACAAAACCCCAAACGTATTGCACATTGTATCAACAATAAGCATATCAAGTGTATCCATGAGATGTATGGGAGGCCCACGATCCCCATTATGTATTTGGTAATCTATTAAGTAGATATATTACATATTAGTATAAATAATGAGCAGCATTTATTGTGCATGTTTTGGCCTCATCAATGAGGTCCCTTTGTAATTGTTATGAAAACGCATCCAGCCTCCTAATGAAGCATTCAAATTTTCTTGTGCCACTCTAGTGTCTTACATGTTTTAAGGTTTTATGAATATTGTTTTGGTTCTAAGTGTTCCTTTAGGTTTCTCCATTGAGAGGTGAGGCTATCCTAGCCTCACCTTCGATCTTTGCTACTAGATCTCACCATGAACAGTAAATCAATTGGAATCATAGTAGTTCGCTCCTAGACCTAGATTTTAATTAATTTATTTTTCTTGCTTTCGCTATCTAATTCTCATTTTTCTTAAAACCTATTTCCTGTAGTTCTTTGTTTATTTTTTTTCTTCTTCTAGTTTCTTCCTCCAATTTTCCATCGTGCCCCTCCCCATGGCTGTGATATGGCCCTAATGCTAATTTTGAAAACCATTCATAGCTCAAGAATTTACTGTCCTTTAATCCCCATTTTCCGCAGACCATTTTCATCACTCCACACATTCCCTCCTTCCAACACACTACCAATATATTCTCCACTTTTTTGTTGCTTTTAGGCATGCTTCTACTAACACGCCCTCCATCATTTGCACCTCCATCATTTTTCATCTTCTCTCCATCATCTTCTCTCCATCATTTGCTCTCCATCATCTATGCCTCCATCATCGCTGAAAATACCTTACTCCACCCCATATCCTTGTCCATTATTGCATATCCTCCATCTCTGTTGCACCTACCCTCCAACACACTCACCCTCAAGAGTCTTACCCCTCTCCTTGATGAACATGGCCTCCTCCTGCCAGCGGCATTGTTCGTTTTTTTGTGTGTGAGAGTTGAAGACTCCTTTTAGTGAAAACCCTAATCCCGTGAAGACTTTCTGAAGCATGTGAAAAATTTTGGATTCATATTTCTCTCTGGAACTATGCAAAGTGAAAATGAGTTTGCTGATTGGGTCACCAAGGTACATCAACATCCTTGTCAAATTATTTGTTTTCCCAATCCCCTCATTTCCCATTCCATCCAACTCATGTTGAAAAGGGGAAATGGTCATTTAATCTGAAAGGGGGTTGTGAGTGTAAAGAAATGATACCTTTATTTGTGTGGGAATTTGTCACTATTTGTAATACTCAGGAAGTTGCAGCAGATGTCATTTAAGTGGAATACCATCCATATTTCGATTTGAAGGTGCTAAAGAAAATCTCCACTGAATAACTAAATTTCTCCATATGATATTCCATTATGTATTCCATTTTCATGGTCTTCTTTGCAATCCTCATATTTTTGTTCCTTGGTTCAGTTGAGAAATTCAGTACAAAATTATTTTCCTTGTTGTTGTATATTGTGTGACCAGCATTTGCCCCTCCCTGACAATGCACCATAATATCATAGCGTTGTGCTAAAATGTCAACAATATTTCCTTTTCCTTCATCACCCCATTGAGTTCCTAGCACTGCACATACTTGACTCGGGGATCTAACAAGATATTCCATTTTCTCTCTCTCCTCAATAGCCTCGGTCTCCACGATGTAGGCATTGCATTTTATCCTTCTACTCTATTGCAAAAACCCTAAATCCACTTCATCTACACAAGTGCATAACTCCACCATAAGGCATACCTTATGCATCCTATGAAGTGCATTTCTTATCAGAGGAAATTTTATCAGTATCTTTTATCAGCTAAAGTTCATAGGAGTTTGAAATGGCAAGTTGACTCACACTAATCTCAATCACATTTCTTCTATCAGCAGAAATTCAGTCATTGGCAATGACAACTTGAGGAAATATTAAAATGAGGTTATCCCTCTTGTTTGTATCATCGTAGCTAATTTTGATAGTCTATGGATATTCCTTAGCCTTTGGGCCCGTGGGAACGATGCACATTAACAACTTGGCAGTTTTGCTATGCACATCTTGATTCAGGTTCAATTATTGGCACATGGCTAGCACATTGTCCCTATATCGGACTATAAAAAGGCTAGGGATACCTGATAAGACTATAATACTCAAGATGGGAGATGATATGGCATGCAACTCTAGAAATAGCTATCTTTCTCAAGTGTTCAACAATGAGAACCATCAACTTAATCTATATTGCGATAATGTTGAGGTAGATTACAAAGGATATGACGTGACTCTTGAAAAATTCTTGCATGTTTTGACTGGGCGACATCATCCTATTGTTCCTTTCTTAAAGTGCCTATTGAGTGATGAAGGTAGTCACATTCTTCTTTATATGACAGAACATGGGGGTGACCATTTTCTCAAATTTCAGGACTCTGAAGAGATTCAGATCGATGATCTAGCTGATACAATTCAACAAATGTTAGAGAAATGCAGATATAAGGAGTTGTCGATACTTGCAAAGCTCCAACACTGTATTCATAGCTTTACTCTCCTGGTTTGTTAGCAATTGGGAGCAGTTTGAAGGATGAAAACTCCTATTCTCATCACCTTGATTCTGATGTTGGTGTATTTGTAGTGGATCATTTTACTATTTACACTGTGGATTTTTTCAAGAAATTGGACATGTATGACAACTCATCACTAAACTATCAGTTTCAGTCTTACAATCCAAAATTACTGATGTCAAATACATATTATCGACTTGATTTGTATCCTCAATATTTAGACAAGGTACCAGTTCCAAATTTCATTGGATCGGTGATGGAAATAATTCATACTGACTCTACATATAGCCTGTTTACAGGAAAAAATGTTAGAAAATTAGTTCTATCCTCAGTTCATAGTTCTCTAGTTGATGAGATTAAAATTTCCAGATCTTCACCTGCTGAGGTTGACTTCAATGACACAATCACCAAATATTTGCAAGCTGAACATAATATGTTTATCGACTTGTGGCATCATCTAGAACCTTCTCTAGATTAGCTTGGAGACACTGATATGCAAGCTCAATGTGTTGTTCTTATACTTCTATTGCTTTTTATAAAATCCTCATGGGTTTTTCTACTAAACTTTGTAGGACTATTAATTACATCGCTTTGTAAAACAAAAGCATGTTTTTACTCCAACCTTTCCTTCTTTCGGATGCCACCATCCATCATTCCTATTAGTATTTTACAACAATACCTCATGGCTCTTCAAGGACTATTTTCCAGGACATGTTGGGTTCCGTGTGCCTCCACAGTAGTTAGAAATGCTCAGCCCCATAATAGCAACAACTATCGCTCACCAGTGAGAAGCACTCTCTAGCAAAGCCATCTTCAACATTGGATATTCGACAATTGGTAGAAGTTCATTTTTCATTCTCGAGCAAGCCATATTCAACATGGCACAGGATTCCACAACCTTTCCATAGGGATCCATTCCCCTTAATCCAAGCCTAGTAGTGATCTCACATTTTTGGTTCAGATTTACTTTGTAGTAGTATTAGTTCTCTTTTCAGTGGGTTCTCTTTCAATTCAATTTTTGTAGTACTCTACAACACTTTGCACAGTTTTGTTCCATTTTTGTTATTTGCACAATCCTCCAGCAGTACTCTACAAAATTTTATTTGCAGAGAAGACCTCCATGGAGTGTGAGGTAGCTAAACTATTTTTGTATCAATCCAAATCACACCCTTGTGAGGGTTTCAATATCAGTTCATTTGTGAGTGGATACATAGGTCTCCTAGCCCCAAGGGTGCATAGATATCCACCACTAAGAGAGTAGGTTCATAGATCTAAATCAATATAGATCTCTCCCTATATTTTATTCATAGCAAGATGATGAAAAACAGTGATATGCGAATCCCCACCTGCTCCCATAATGCAAGAGAAGAGGTTCACACATCTAAAACAATACAGATCTCTCCCTCTAGTTTATTTACAATAAAGATGACAAGAGTAGCATCATGGAAATCCCCCACCTACTCGCATCTTATACCATCTACACACTGTCCATATCTTCATCAAATTCAAACAAATCTTAGCACCTCTTCAACCTTTGCCATCTCCTCTTTGCAAGCATGGCTTCCAACTTAAATCAGGAGGTAGAAAAGTAGGGATGCTTTCCACTTAAACTGGGAGGAATGGGCTATATGGGAGGCCCACACTCCCCATTATGTATTCGACAATGTATTAAGTATATATATTAGATATTAGTATAAATAATGAGCATCATTTATTGTGCTCATTTTTGGCTCATCAATGAGGTCCCTTTGTAATTGTTATAAAAAGGCATCTGGCCTCCTAGTGAAGCATTCAACTTTTCTTGTGCCACTCTAGTGTCTTACATGCTTTAAGGTTTTCTGAATATTATTTTGGTTCTGAGTGTTCTTTTAGGTTTCTCCATTGAGAGGTGAGGCTCTCCTAGCCTCACCTTCAATCGTTGCAACCATATCTTGCCAAGAATGACAGATCAATCCATACCGGAAATCATAAATCAGAAAAATTCAGATACAAATATCTACTCCAATATGGAATCAGAAAGCAAGAAGAAATTATTCAGCATAAATGAAAACACAAGAATCCATCCTTCATTAGAGATCAATAACGCATGGAGCAATTTTTCAGCAGAGGTAAGAAAACACGCAGCAAAATCTCCTTCATGGGGTCTTCCTCTCCCCAACACTACCAGCCTCCACATCTAAAAGGCATACAGGAATGAAAACTCCTTCGCGCCATGCCCGCCGCCCCGCCCCTCCCCCTGAAGAGAACCGGTAATGCCATTAAATAACCCATGAAGCAAATGATTACCCAAATGGTGCACAGACAATCAAGTAAGTCTCTGCACTAAAAATGTCATTGTTTTTGCTGAGGTAGACTCCCTATTTCTGGAGGTGTAGTAATGAATTAGAGGCATGCGCCATCCCAACACTATATTTTAGTAAAATACCACTTCAAATTTCTCTTAATGCAGTAACATTCAATTTGTTTTTACTCTATAATTAAATTCTATTTTGGGATTGTAAATAATTTCGATGTAATTCCCCCCAAACTAATAATGGTAAGATTTCTATTTATAGAGTTATTCCTCCCTTGATTCTACATAAGTCTCTCTCTTGAAATGAGAGTGAAATTTTATATTATCCTAAATATATAAATATTAAGGCCCAAACTTTTATGTGCCTTTCCCATATTTAATTTTCCA
>LPNX011185687.1:0-39198 GCA_001517045.1 Pseudotsuga menziesii
ATATGCATTTTGAGGGCTTCTATCTAGCACACGAGTAAAAAATCAGGTTTTCATCGCCAAATTTGGCCAAAAAGTGTTACCCATCTTCATGGAATCACCCAATGTTTTTTAGAAGCCCCAAATCACTCATTTCAAAGGCATTGTGGAGAGCAGTTTTGATGGCTGAAATGGAGGAAACTGTGCTACCTGTGATCAGTAAGTCATCAACATATAAAAAAATGATAATTAGATGACCATCATGCTTATGTAAATACACATTTGGATCTGATCTACATCTCTGAAATTTTTGCGAGAGAAGAAAGGCATCCATCTTGGAATACCACTCTCTTGGGGCCTATTTTAACTCGTATAGTGACTTCTTTAGCTTGCAAACCAAACATGGATCAGTGATGTATCCCTCAGGATGATTCATTTATATCTCCTCATGAATATCTTCGTGCAGAAAGGCTGACTTAACATCCATGTGATGCACCTCCCAGTGCTTGGATGCTGAAATTGCCAAAACAAGGTGGATGGAGTCCATTTTTGCAACCAATGCAAAGATCTCATGGTTGCCCACTCCTTGGACCTGAGAGAAACATTTTTCTACCAGCCTTGCCTTATATTTTCAGGTGCTTCCATAAGCAGCAAACTTTTTCCGAAACACCCACTTGCATTGAACCAATTTCCTTCGGGGCGGAAGAGAAACTAGCTCCCAAGTAGTGTTTTTCTGAAGAGAATTCATCTCTTCATCCATGGAAACTTGCCATCTCGGATCATTCTGAGCATGGTAGTAGGATTTTGGATCTTAAATAATCATCAAAGAGCAAGTTTTGGACAGAAAATTATCAGAACAAGAGAGCGCAATACCTGCTCTTTGGAAATCAGACCAAGTTCTCCATGGATCATCCGGATTTCCAATGTTGTCTCCTACGAAAAAGAGTGTCTGTTGGGCCCATGTAGGAAGATGATTTTGCACTTCACGTTATGATTCAGAATATTATTATTACTTCACACTGATATCAAAAATCATAGGATCCAAATCAGGGTCATCACCAACAATTTCATCATCCAAATATTCAGTAGAATAGGAAAGAAATTCAGCAGTTTTCTCCTTCACTAGTTCCATCTCCTGAAGAGGCTCATCGAACTTGACACTTATCTCGATGATGATATGTTTTGAATTGATATATAGAAACTTGAATCCTTTAGATTCATTAGTATAACCAATAAACAGACATTCTATGCTTTGTGGTTGCAAAGCCCTTCTTTTATCAAGCGGAATCCGGGCCCATGCAGTGGACCCAAACACCTGTAGGTTCGACACATACGGCTTGTGTCCGAAGTATGATTAAAAAGAAGTCTTTCATTTCATGGATGAGTGTGGAAACCTATTCTGAATTTATTCTACAGCATTCATGGCTTCAGCCCATAAATTTGCAGCAAGCTTCTTTGACTCCAACATACAGGTGGTCATCTCCTTGAGAGACCGGTTCTTCCTTTCCGCTACTTCATTCTGCTGGGGAGTGTAGGTAATTGAATGTTATACCTGAATACCAATTTGGGAGCATATGTACAGAAACTAATTACTAGAATACTCCCCTCCATTATCATATCTCAATATCTTGATTTTAATCCGAGAGGCATTTTCAATCAAGGCCTTCAATTCAGAAAAATTTTCACATACTTCTGATTTCTTTTTGAGAAAGAAAACCCATGTATACCTTGAAAAATCATCAATAAAAGTAAGGAGGTACCTTCATCCATTCATGTATGTGATAGGCATAGGACCACTGATATCAGAATGTATCAGCCCCAATATGCTTGTAGCTCGGTTTGCCTTCCCCCGATCGAACTTGTGCTTAGGGTGTTTTCCAATCACACAACCCTTGGAAATTCCTGTGGTTGCCTTGATGACCAGGAGGCCTTCAACCATGGAGTTTTTCTATAATTGCTACAAATATTTGAAATTAAGATGGCCAAACCTCTCATGCCATATCCTACTAACCT
The DNA here is from genome assembly GCA_001517045.1 of Pseudotsuga menziesii. NCBI lineage: Eukaryota > Viridiplantae > Streptophyta > Pinopsida > Pinales > Pinaceae > Pseudotsuga > Pseudotsuga menziesii. The sequence continues at coordinate 1,990 of LPNX011185687.1, forward strand.
CATTTCCATGATTTAGCAGAGTAGTGGGCTTTGCATCCACAACAAAGTGAGAGAACTCATAGGCTTTTGCATGATCATTTGCAAGGCCTTTTGCAATGAGTTTCTCGGATGCAATTTCTGTTATCTCAACATCATTTGGGCTGAAAGAGACTCTCTTAGTAATTCCTATATGTTTCATCTAATAGACACTAAGGAGATTTGTTGCTAGAGACAGTACATACAAAACATTAGAGAAAAAACTATTTTCAAGATCTACAGTACCTTGTCCTTCGGAAATGATGATGGAGTCATCTCCCATGTGGATGGGGATGGATTTGACGGTCTCCAAGGATGAAAAGGAGTCCTTTTCAGCCATCATGTGATTCAAAGCTCCAGAGTCAATCAGCAGTGCTTTGGACTTCGAAGTGCTTGCCATGAGGGCATGACCTTTCTCATGCTGTGGTTCCCGATCTTGGTGATCTCTCCTCCGAAAACTCTCCGGAGGATTGATGTGATTCCTCTCAAGGAGAGAGGTTGCTTCATCAAGATTTTTATTCATGCAGGCATGTTCAGGGTGAAAACTCTTCCTGTAGTAAGAACACTTGACTTTTTCTTTCCCATTGTGCCCTTTTCCTTTGTTCTTCCTTGAGCCGAAAGATTCATCATGCTGCTGGTTTTCAACTCTAGGCTTGGGAGCATCAAATTTAGTTTTATGATTTTTCTGGTATTTTCCTTTCCCCTTCAGATATTTGGGCCCCGAGACATGGAGGGATTGATCACAGGAATATCGGATGATCCCCATCTGGACAAGCTTGTCATGTTCATTTATTAGGGACTCAATGAAGGCATTAAGTGTAGGCATCTTCCATCCAGGGGTTGTGAGATTCCCCACATGTAATGTAGAAACAAAAACTGAATAATCAACCCCGAGTTTGGAGAGTATGGCAAGGATGAGCTGAACATCCTCCTTCTCCACTTTGCATTGCTTCAAGAGTAAAATAGTATGCTTGAACTTTGTAAAGAAATCATTCAGAGTCTCGAAATTGGAAGGTTGGAGAGACATGATTTCATTTTCGAGCTGGTAAACCCTCAAGTCATCATGCTTTCCATATAGAGATTCCAATTTGTCCCATATTTATTTTGGTGTCTTCAAATCTGTAATATGAATGAGAAGGTCTTGGGAAATAGAGAGGCACAAGAAACCAAGGGCTTCATCCTTCTTGTTCAAGAATCTTGATTTTTCTATGGTGGATCCAGGCTCAACTTCAATTTGCATGGTGACTCTAAAATGTCCTTTGGAGCACAGCTGAATCTCCATATCACTTTTCCATGAGTGGAAATTGTATGGAGACAATAGATCTGCTGAGGAGGCCATCTATATCTGCTGGAGCAAATGCTTCACCTGTAGAAACCTGAAAATCAAAACAGAAAGGGAAAAATAAGGTCAGATAGCCTGCACATTCTAGGATTTCATCACACCCAGCATAGTCAATCAAGCAAGCTTGATCAACAAGTTCTTTACTTGGGGTATTGAGTGGTAAGCCTTGGCTTCTAGTGCAGTGCAGGAGTTTTGAGCTATTGCTCACTTTTCATGGAGAAATATGTCAAAAAGCTTGTTTTTGAGAGATAGATCTTCATCCCATCTTAAGCTCTGATACCATATTAATCTTGCACATTGATCTAGGAACAAATAATCAATCTCATCAAGAAATAATCAACAAATAACTCAGAAATGGTGTTAATCGGAACCAGAATGGTTTCCTCTCTATATATTCAAATAACAATGGATAGTTACAATAACAATGTCAAGCGATAGGTTGAATCAATGAGGAATTTGAACACCTAAGGAGGTCATTCGAATTCAATGAGTGAGTCTAGCTTAACTGACTGTAAGCCATTGGTTCACACTTAGTTAACCACTTGACCAAAACCCTAATTGACTCACAAAACTCTAACTGAAGTCAGAGTGCAATAAATGACTGAATCTCAACTGAAAGAGATCAAACACATGTCATAGCAAGCCAACCATCAAGTTCTAGTGCTTCAATGACTTCAATGAACCCCGATGAGGTTAACTGAAGCTGAACTGATCATCAAAAGTTGGTGGAGGTGCCCCTGTTGACTCCAGATCATTAAATAATAATAAATAATCATTAAATAATATATTTAATGAGAGGAGGCACCTTAACTGACTGGTTGAACTGATTGTAACCACCAGTTAGCTATTAGGTGCATTAATATCACTCGGATCACCCTTTGAGTGCTCCAGTTATCCTCCTTGACTGTAGGTAGGTGTGGGTGTGACTGAATGATGTCAATTAATGCTCCACTAATGTCAATTAATGTCAATTATACTTAGGATAGTGGTTTAACTAGGCCAATTTGACCAAAAAGAGTGTGTATGGTGGTAAATGTCTCCAACAACTTCATCAAATAATGGTATATGGCAATCACAAAATTCAAAATTTGATGAACGGGTGAAGGTGTATATAATGAATTCATTTTTTTCTGTCCGAGGTCTCAGGTACCATTTCCTCATCCACTGAGTTTAATATCACATGCAAGCTTCAATTTCAATACTTTCTAAATTTAAGGATCATTGATTTTGAAGCTAGAATATGCAGGTTCATATTGAAAGAAACCATGCCAATTTGGATATAAAGAAATCACTGTTTATTTTGGAATGAAGAGAGCAACTTTAAACCTCAAACATGGAACTGCAACATAAATGACAGTTTCAATTAGAAGTTTTATATTTGAAGAAAGAGTTCGGAGTTTAATTACAAGCTTTTTAGATGCACAACTCAAAGTACTGAAAACTTATTGTTTTGGATGGCCCACAACAAGACTATTGAAATTCAGGAATAGTTAGTTTCCTACCACAAATGTCTGTTACATACATTGGATGTTGTAGATATTTTTTGCAAGGTTGAGTTATAGAAATATCCTTTTACATGCCATCTTTAATTTCAAAGATTTAAAGTTGGGAAATATTTCCATTCAGGGTGTTAGTAGACTTGACAGTTAGGCCCATAAAGTGGCCTATATATTGCTGATGTTCCAATAGACATTGTTGAATGGTATGAAATAATATGTATTTTTCCATTGGCTTATTGAATTTATATAGAAATGTAGTCTGCTTGTTCTTACACCCTATTTAAGGTGTATGGTAAGCAGATCTCTTTGCAATTTGAGCTTGTCTTCGAATTTTGAAATGAAAAAATTGTGATTTTAAGAATTGAATGTATAAGAGTTTATCCCTTGGCAAGATAGACCTTAAGATGCTATGATGTGTATTGTAACACTGAAACTTGGGTTCATAATATTGTTTTTAAATAACTTGTGTTTTTGTTGCAAATATTGATCTCTAGGACAATTGATGCATAACACCCAAACTTACTATTTTGTTGGTCCAGGAATAAATCTTGATACTCTCCACTATTTTTTGGTCGTGCAAGTTAATTTTTTCTTGTCTTCATAATGGATCAAAACCAAGCTCCGTTTTCTACATCGTTTTTTTTCTTTCAATGTTTATTTGTTCAACCAGGTTCTGAGCAGTTATTCATTGCAAAATTTGAAACTGATTTAACTTGACCTAGATTCTATATTATTGAATTACCTTCTTAGATGGAAAAATTTCACTGAAATTTAGTATTGTCTTTAGACTTGTTGGTTTGTCCTGAACTTTATCTTGGGCCTTCTTGAACAAAGAAAATATGCTATTCTTGGTTATCTATTCCCATTTCTTTATAGTCATCATATGTTTTCTAGTTTTTTAAGCTATGATCTGCATGTTTCTTGGGTCTTTTGCAAGTTGGAAAAATATTTAGAAGGCATTATTGGATTATATTTAATTTGACTTGTTTGATTTGCAGATATAGGAATTTCCATAACTGTTTTGTAAATTTAATTTTAGCAATTCTTGCCATTATTTCTAGAATATCTTGGTGTTATGATCTATTGAGAATTTTCTAGTTAAGGGAATTACTGGCATGCCAATATTTTTCTTTTTTCCATTACTTAACTTTGAATAAAGGGCTTTCCTCAAAATTTTGTAACTTCAAGTTATTTTACCTTTCTTAAAACCAAATCTTGTTTGAACTTAAACAAGCTTATTTTATTTAGTTCTTGGGGTTCTCATGGATCCCTAAAATATAATGGGACTAATGTAGTGGTGATTTAGTATATAACATAACCCATACATGATTTGATCCTTGATTTTAACTCTACTGATTTTCTAATTAGAATTTGAAAGTTTCAGGTGTTATCATGCTTTTGTTTGAAGGCGATTTTGGAAACATCCTGCATACAAGAGATTGTAGGATAAGTTTTGACTGTCTATTGCATTTTCCTCACAATTTTAGAGTTATAAAATCCAGCATGTCCAAGGATTGTTTAGATTGTTTATATCTAGACTGCACTTTTCGCAGGAAATCATTTAAGATGCCAAGTAAGCATGCAACATCGATGAGCCATTCTTTGAAATTGAATTTGAACACAAGATGAGCGTGAGCCATTGGAGAATGCTAGATTGGAGTCTTATAAATTTATAATGGGTCTTGAAAAGAACGAAAGAGATACAATAAGAGGGAAATACATCATCATAGAAAGTACAAAGAGAAGAGCAGAGCAAATGGCCCTAAAATCACCCATAAAAGAGAAGATGATAAAGTTACGTGAATTCTAGAGAAGAGAAAATGGCCCTAAAATCAGCCATAAAGATTCGTTTGGGGGAAGCAGTCACAAAGGTTTGAAAGATATTTTTATGTCCATGTGTATACAATCACAAGGCATTTTATATTATTGTTAATCAACTCAGATAAGTGCAGCATGATCTAATGTTTGCTGAAGTGTCTAGTTAGTAGCTTGCTATGAAAAAGATATTGTATATTGTTTCTGTCATGCTTATTTTTAAAATATCATGTTACCTTATTATGGAAAGGGCACTATTAACAATGAGACTCTGGGGTACTTCATAGGAAGGACTTTCTTGTTTCTAACAACACTTGGTATTGATAAGGAGCATCTTCGTTTCAGGTAATATTTACAAAATGAAATGTCTCATTATGTTGCAGACTATTGGGATGCAGAAATAGAGTGTTCCTATGGATGGGTTGAATGTGTTGGTCTTGTTGACAGATCTGATTACCACTTGAAGGAGCACACTATAAGTTTTCAAAGTAAATTTTGAGTTATTCAATAATATTTTAATTTGAAGTCACAATTTTTAAATGCAAGTTATAATCTTTAAACTTCTAAAACTGTAATGGAACAAGAAAAAAATGATGTGCCTCTTGTGGATCATGAAACGTATCCAGAACCCACGGGGTTAGAGGTGGGTTACAACAATGAATTCCTTTGTTTTGTTATTTATATTGGTACAGATAGTTTATTGTTTTTTTTTTGTGCAGAAATTAGTTATAACTCCAGGAAAGAGAGAGTTGGGGTTGGCATTTAAGAAGAATCATAAAATCATTATTGAAGATTTAGAGCTGAATACTATCTTTATGTTCTTTCTTGCACTTTTTGATGGTGTACACTGCAGGAAGAAAAAACTAAAATGGCTTTTTCTTTCTTCCAAGGTTTATTTACCTTGCTTGTTAAGGTTATCTTGCTTATGATGGTTATTTTTGTGGAAACCTCCTGTCAGGCCATGAGTGAAGTAGAAGCTATGGAGCTTAAAGCTAATTTAGATTTTGAAGGGAAGGAACCATTTCAAGTCTTCACACTTGGCCAAACTGTCACTCTTACAAAGGACATGGTATCTATATCTAAAGAAATAAAAAAAGAGCACCAGAGAGTTTTCACACCTTCTGTGATTGAGCTATCATTTGGAATTGGTAGAATCATTTGCTGCTTGTATGAGCATTACTTTAATACATGACCAAGCAAGGCTGGGGATGAACAATACAATGTTTCCAGTTTCCCACCATTATTAGCACCTATAAAATGCATGGTGTTCCGTCTGGTGCAAAATGAGAAATATGAAGTAACAAGTCAACTTATTTCAAAGTCATTGACTGGAGCAGGCATATCCTGCAAGATAGATATTACATGCACTTCCATTGAAAAGAGATATGCAAGAAAAGATGAGTTAGGTGTGCCATTTGCAATAACGGTCGACTCATAAACATCAATAACCATTAGAGAGAAAGACTCAAAAGAGAAAATACGAGTTTCAGTGGAAGATGCGGTTTCTGTTGTGAAGGAGGTGACAGAGGGCCATAACACATGGGAATATGTTCTTTGGAGATACCCAACTCACATAAACAACACCACAGATGATTAGTTTCAGTGTAATTTAACAAAGGATCTTGTGGAAAGGCTCTTGCATTTCGCTCCAATTTGCAAAATGAGAAGCTCACACATAGCACTTCTTTATCTATTTTACTTCAAATAATACGAGGTGCATTTTTATGGTGCCCTTCAGTATCATCTAAACATTATTTATTACTAGTTGATTAGTAATTACTCATTCATTTTTTCTGGTGAAGAGTTTGATAAAAATTGTTTAAAAAAAAAGGCTATTTTCCTGTTTGAGAAGTGTTCCCGACACAAATCTCCAAATTTTGTAAGAGATGACTCCCTCCTACCCTTCTTTCCTAGTTAAAGGGAACTTACATGAAGCTGTGAAAATTTTCTGTAAAAGGGGTCTAACAGGACTTCCCTGTTCATAATACAAGCATAGATCTCTGAGTGTATCCATTAGGACTTGTGGCTCTTTTATGCCAAGAAAGTGAACTTACCATGCAATCAAGTTTATTGATTATTTAAGGTTGCATATATGTCATTATATATTCACACTAACTATAGATATTTTTTTGTGCATAAATTGTTTCAAATAACTTAGATTGAATTTTGGGCGATAACTTGAGGATAGCCTCAACATTTCATGTTGAAGAGTGCAAGAAACATTATTATATATAAGTGGGAAGTTTCTGGTTATCACTATGATAGTATTTATGGTATTTATGTTTCCCGTTGTGGAAAATTGGCAAAAGAGAAAAAAACTTTCCAACTCGACTTTTGCAAAATTACAGTAGTGGGAAGGCTTTTTAATAGTTTTTGCATCAAAACATTTAAAAACAGATATGTAGATTTACATAGTTCTTGGTGATTGGTATCCAATATTAATTAGAAGTAAATAAAAGTAAGTTCTTTCCCTTTTTACGTAAGTGCAATCCATGTCTGAGACAAAACACTTCATCAATAGGGCTCTAAATGGTCTCCAAGTCCAAAAAACAACATGCATGATGCTACAAGCTACTCGCCTATTACATATCACCAATAAACATGATCAATCATCAAACTCATCCCCATTGTTTGAAATGGGATCCTCATTACACCTATTTCTCAACTGGGTTTTCCCTAATTATAAAGAAAAGGGTTGTTCTAAGGATTATGGAACAGACCTAATATCCTAAGCATGTGGCAACCCTTCAAGCAGTCAAAGAACAACAATGAATGGTATTAGTTCTAAGTTTGGGACCATAGAAGTCACCAATAGCCATGAGGAAGCAATAAGAACTGAATGTTTGATACCCATATCTTAATATAATATTTTGAGTATCTAACAGTCAACATGAAATCACTTTTGGCCATTTTTATGATAGCATCTAGTATTTTCTTCAATGGTAGACTATTCAAGTCAAGTCCACAATGTTTCTAATTTTTAGGTCTTATCTTTGTACAAACAACTATCATTCATTTCTTAGTATATGACAATCCCTTGGGCATGGTAACAGCCATAAATCCTTGATCCTGTAGCAGCAGCAAAAACATCATCAAATTTTGGGAAGTAAATACCCTATTCATGACTCTGAGATAATGGCTACAACAAGTTTTGATAGGCTGCAGCCTTGGAGAATGAAGAGCCACTCTTAAAGGATGAAATGTATGAAAATTTATTGGCACTTACCTCAGACAAACTCAACGTTCCAGAAGCAATTTGTGCTTCCAAGAAAATCAATTTTTTAAAATTATTTTTCATTCTACTTGAAACACAAAATCCCTCTTCAAGTATGTATTCCTTAGATACATTTACATTTACATTAAGTGACTGTTATGGAGAGAAACTTCCTATGGTTTGGGGTGTACCACAACAGACAGCTAGACACAAGAAATTAATCCTTTCCCAATATGCAATAGAAGCTAAACATATAACACTAAGGGATATCTAATCGTACCTTATTCCGAACGGTTGAAATAGATCCCCGTTGAGCTTTTTCCAATCCCGCTTGTGCTAACAATTTTCTCTCAACAACAAAAAACAAGACAAGCATGCTATATAATACGGTGGTAGATCTACTCTAGCATATATAATCAACAATCTATAAGCAATTAAACATATCCATGGATTAAATATTTACATTCAAATGCACATTATTGGACACGAAAAGATATTTCTATTAATCAAATCAGAGATTATACAAGTGACAACCTCTACCGGTACGTCTACGAAAAGAAGAAAAAGAGTCGTCCACCTGGGCCTCCACCACCTAAATCCTCCTTCTCTAGATAGCATGCTCACAAGCAAAGGAAATCTTGGGAAGAACATAAAGTGCTCCAAAGGGACAAAAGGATGCAGACTCAAGTATATGAAAGCTATGGAAACAATGAACTATAGTTTCGTTTCTCTTCAATTCCTCCTCTTCAATGTATCCAAGGGGTTCCTTATATAACACTCCAAAGGGGTAATGGATGGTCAAATCCGAGCGATCTCAAAGCATATGGAAGGCCAAGAGTCAAGTGGTTTGGAAACACATGAAGGAAAAATCCAAAAGTATTTGGATTTATGCACACATCCCGATGTACGCGGGTTTGAGGTCAAAATTCGCGTGTACACGCGAGTATGGGATTAAAAGTCATGTACAGCAATAAAAAGGGGTTTTTAGGGATGAACTTGAAAACATCAAAGTATAATATCAGTCCATGGGGTCCAAAGAGTCTACAGAGGGATAGGTAAGGCCATAAATATGTGATCAACCATGTGTGGTAAAATCAGCTATAACAGTGACTAATAGCATAGAGGTCTCAAGTGAATTTATGTTTTGTAGGTTAACTTATTCTTATATGCAAGGATTCTAGGTTTCTATGCAAATATATTTGGACATAAAACCAAATTCTCCTTCCCATAGGAAGATATAGATGAAGTAGTGGAGTTGCCTCCTTATTTAGCATCAATGGGTAGTCGATATATGGACATCTACCTTCATAGAGGCCAGTGCGTATATGTTATCCATGGTGCGAAGTACAAATATGAGAAGGGAAGATTTGAGTTCCATTTCTAGTCATTTGTTTCCTACAATTTTTCATGCAGGTACACATTGAGTACTTTTCTCATCCCAGCAACCGTAAATTGTCCTCTATCACTTTGTAAAAATGGAAAAAGTAATATTCAATGAACAAAAGAGTAATAATGTGCATGAATTCCAATGAATAAAATGGAAAAGAAAGAGTGGATGTCCATGAATTTGAGACAAATTGGTTTGGTATTTTGAACAAAACTTGAAATATCCTTCTTTCCCTATTCTTGAGAGACTATCATTTATTTGTCAAACAAGATAATCATGGAACTATGGAGGAATAGGGTGTTGATTCTTGAGCAGAATATGAAAATAGTAGAAGATGAGGAAACGGCAGATTCAGGGGATCACCAAAATGAAGATTCTAGATATTTTTGGGTTTTTAGGAATATGCAAATATCCTTCTTTCCATATTCTTGAGAGACTATCATTTATTTGTCAAACAAGATAATCATGGAACTATGGAGGAATAGGGTGTTGAGTCTTGAGCAGAATATGCAAATAGTAGAAGATGAGGAAACGACAGATTCAGGGGATCACCAAAATGAAGATTCTAGATATTTTTGGGTTTTTAGGAATCCAACATGACTAAGGTCCATTCACAAACATTTATTTCAGTGTAAGTATCTAAACTCATGAAGTATTTTCTTGCTCTGCATTCCCATGAAGTTGTTGTTCTAGTCCTTGGACTATTTCTAGCAAACTATCGTGTTGATGGTTTTTTTGGTAAGAGCATGCTACAATGTTATTATAATAATCTATGAAACAAAATAGCATGTGGGAAGAGGCTCTTACTATTTCAATCATCTCTTCTTCCTCAGGAGTTCATCCTTACTAAAATTGTTTTTTCAATTCCTAATGATAGGTTGAGTCACTTAGATTTGTCTTATACACCAGGTAAGCACGTTCTATAGCTCTGCCACATTTTGTTTCAATTGAAGAAACTAAGAATTCTATTCCATTTATTTCCAATCCTTCCCTAATCCGAGGGAGTAGTTCAGATCACAGTTCACCACTCCAACTTCAGTTATATGGTGAGGAAACTGAGGATACAAAGGATGTCATTTCCCATACAGAATCAAGAAGTCCCATAGTTAATGTGTAGGAGTGGGGTCTGCAAAATACGATGGATCTAGAATCAAGTGAAGAAGGTAAAATAAGCTCAGAGTGAAAATTGATTGGAGGAATACTTAGTGGGGATACAGAAGCAACAATTTCCATGGACACTTTTGAATGAATACTAGAGACATTGTCAAGGATGAAGGAAAGTATTGGAAGAGAATCACGTCATGCTATTGACTGCACAAAATATAGCCTTGTTGTTGAGGTAAGCTTGATATCTGTTACTTTCCAGTATGGTAAAAAAGTAGCTCATTTTATTTTTTCTTACTGTGGTTTTTTTACTTTTGGAAAATTAATGATAAAAAATTTCAAGGATTAGATTGAAGAATGAATATCTTGCATGTGGATCATTTCTGCATTCATAGTGACTTATGAGAATCCTATACATTGGGTATTTTTCCCTGCATTAACTTATTTGTCCATACAACTCATTATCCATGAATCCTTGTTATATTCAAAATTTCTCCATATTCTAAAGGATGCTAACAAATCAAAATAATCATAAGTATACATATACCATTTTCTCCACTCTACCATCTAATAGTCACGTTTTTTTTGACATGATGCCTAATTTTAATGCTACTAACTTGTAAAAGATTCTAGTTTGCAGGCCATTGTTGATGAGGTCATGGAACTTGTGGAACTAGAAAAATTGAAGGATGCAATTGTAGGCCTTCCTAGTGTGATTGGAATGTCAACTGAAGAAAGGAAAAGGTTAACAATAGTTGTGTATCTTGTCGCAAACACTTTTATATTTTTCATGGTTGAGCACACTTTTGGTTTGGATGTTAGAGTAGTTGCAATTCTAATGTAAATTGTTCATAATAAAGTAGAACTAGAAGGGATATTACGTGTACCATTCATCAATGTAGCATTGACATCTTTGATGCTTTTGATGAGGTAAAGTGAGGTTTATATTCTAAGATAACTTGTATTGTTTTTTTTAGACTGACAAAGATGGTTTCAACTATTATCGATGAAAATAGGAGGGAAAGTCATTTTCTTTAGGCCGCTGGGCCAGAATTCTCACAATGTTGTTAAATACTTTAAGGGAACAACTTGGTATATTATTGTAATCATTAGAAAAAAGAACAATTTTGCACAAAATACTACTAATTTAAGGCCTAAATGTGAGTTGATTTTCTTATTTTCATCATAACAATCTGCAGGATATTCCAAGAGTATTAAGGATAAAAGTAAGTACAACCCAACTACATGGATGTTGGAAGTTAGCTCTACTGCTACTGAACATGGTTTGGGGATAAAATTTCTAGAGCATTACAATAAATTTTCCCTCTATAATTTAAGCATTGAAGTTACCAATATTTTTCCACCAAAATTGTTAAGCTTATAATATCTAACATTACAAGAAGTCTACACTACACAGATATTAGCTTCAAACACAAATTATAACATTCCATCCTTTAATGGCAATAAATTTTGAAAAAAGAATTGGTGAAAGAGATAAACACTGCATCTAGGATAAAAGGATCTATATTTTGCAACTCAAAACACATAATCATTCTTTGGATAGTTCAATTTTTGTTTGATGAAGCAATGGTAGACATGTTGGTGAAGTCTTGATTATAATGTTGTTAGATATCCATTCACATGTGTATGTGATTTTCTCCTTGGAACAATATTTTGTAACATCAACACAAAATGAAATGTACTTGAGATTTAAATCTAGAAGACAGATTATTGTCCAAAACATTAAGTTGTTTGTACATGTGGACCACAAAAATGTTTAATCCTCTTATTTTGTATGTTATAGACTCTTGACCTTTTTTTATACTGTTGGAGGAGCTAGTCGGTAAGCCGACTAAAGTCGATAAGCTCACTAAGTCAATCGGACGACTAATTAGAGATTAGGTCAGCCACCTAAGGTCGTGTCGGTTGATTGAACCAACAGGTAGTTATTTGTAACTGTTTGTAAATGATATATATTAGGCTGTTGAGCCAAATGAGAATTTGGTTCAGCTCTGTGTATTGTATGGACTCTTTTGCTATAATATAATATGTTATTCCTACATTAGTTTTCTTATCTCTTGTCTCTGATATGTTTGTATGCTTTTAATGTGTATTATTGGTAACCCTCTGTGATCCGTGAGATTACAAGATTGGTTCCATTGCCGGTTGTACATATCTGAGATGAATACAAGTAGATGATATCAGAGTAAGAAATTAAGGACTGGTGGGAGCGCAAAATAGAAAATTATTTGCAAAATTACGTGCGAAGAAACAGATTAACGACTGCTCAGGAAAAAGAAAGATTCTTTACTAAAACCCATGAGAAGTTCATAGAATCGGTACCCCAGCTCTTGAAGGAACTTCTAGATGAAAAAGCCGGAAGCAAATAAAGAACAACAACTATTAGAGAAACTGATTCGAGGGGGAAGAACAAGCTTGTCGAAGTGGTTTGAAAAGATCACAGATGATTTCTATGAGGAGCAAGCTATAGAAGAAAGAACTTCGGTAGAAACCATTCAGAAGTAATTCTATACATACCTTACCGAATAGTTCCTATCCTCCTTACTGACCTTGTTGTTCAAATTCCTGATAGAAAAAGGAGTGGGTCATATTGTCGAACCTCGTCCATCACTACGCGAACCTCCACAAAATACCAATTGGGAAGAGAAACAACAAAAGTGGGAGAATTGATTGCCGAAAGGGAGTGGGAATATTTCATAAGCAAGTAAACAAAACTATCCAATATTTCTAAAGCGTCGGGTAGGAAATGGGGGGGTAGCTGATCGTATGTCAGGGTAAATAAAAAGGGATTCTAGTCGACTAAAAAGAGATACTATCACCAGCAATGAAAAGTCAACCTAAAAATGAAATCAAATGGACAGTGATACACAAAGGTACGATGGATTTATAGAAAATAGAGAGGGAGAAGAGGTTGAAAAGGAGGGAAGAAAAAAGAGAAAGAGCTATAGCACTGGAAGGAGGAATGAGTAGTAGGGTGACAGACCAAGAAAGAAATCTGCCAGAGCCAGGTCATGACCGACAGGAAGAAGGTGTCGATGAAGAAGCGTCACCCATGGAAGAAGATTTATAGATAGAGCAGCGACAAGCTCTCCAAATTGAAGTCCCCCAAGAGATAAGAACTCTGTCTCCAATGAATTCGAGTACTAGAATACAAGCTATTGTCGAAGAAGATATCAGACTAAGAGCTGGTGAGTTTGTTATATGGATCCGACTGGACAACGAGATAAATGATCATAATCATCTAGTGATCTATCGACCATAGGAAGGATATTGGGTCATGCTTCAAGTGTACCCCTCCAATCGAAGTATCCATTTACTTTACTCAACACATGAATGAGCACCCCCCATGCAAAATATAGCTTTGCAGAATATAGAAATATATGACATGCAGACAAATAATTGCAGTTGGACATCAACAGGAGAAGTTGATCTCAACCGACTGCTTGTCGAAGAAGAAATGACAAACAAAACAACTGACAGAAACAAGAGTTTCGTCGACAACAACTCTGCACAAAAAGAAAAACAAAGCATCCCACTACCCCCACCACCACACCCACCTCCCGAAGAAGATAGCGATAGCGAATCCGAAATGGGTCACAGATCAACACATATCCCTCTATATGAGGGTGACGAAGATCCCAATTGACATTGGTTCGTCTGCGAGTCGACATGGGAGGAAAACCAAGTCACAACATAAGATAGACAGATGGCACAGTTCGCTGGTGCCTTGAGGAAAAGAGCTCTAACATGGTATATCAAATTTACTTAGAGAACCCCTAACACATCCAAGGAAGAAATTAAAGAGCAATTTTTATCGTTCTTTAAAACTCCAGATGCTAAACATGTGGCAGCTAAAACGTTAAAGACAACCTTGCAAAATCCAACAGAATCTGTCTGAGAGTATGAAAAACGCTGGAAAGACCTTCTCATCCAACTTGATTATGTAATTGATGAACAATTGTTAATTTAGTGGTTTCTTGTAGGTCTTTCATAGAAAATTCGGCAGCATATAAGCCTCGAGACATTCAAGACATATGAAGATGCGCTTACTAAAGCCTTATAAGTGGAGATGGATGAAGACTTCCCAGCATATCCAATGGATACCAGACTGGAACAACATCTCGAAATCATGCACAAATCACTAAAATAGCTAAACCTTAAGAGTCACGACATCTAGTGCATGAAATGCTCAACATCCGGACATTCATAAGATAAATGTCGACAGGACATCAACTGATAGGACGTTCAATTTGTGCAAAAAAAATGTTTTTGCGACATATTCCAAGAACATGGAGAACACACCACAAAATATTGCCTGTTTAACATGAAGAATGGTAAAGCATATTGGTGTGCAATCTATGAAACTAAAAGTCATACCACCGCCGACTGCCACCTAAACCTAAAAAATCGACAAAATTACCAAGCAGTTTATCAGACGAATGCAGTTGCGCAGAACAACGAGAATAATCAACGAAGCAATGCTCAAAGTGAATAAGGTAATCAAAGGTATGATGGTCGTCTATATGAGCACCGGTTCAACAAACGACATGGAGGATATGTAGGTCGAGGTCAATTCTATGGGAATCGCGACAACCAACCACGTCAGCCCATCCAATGTTTCACGTGTTACAAAGAAAGTCATCGATACGCAGACTATCCATACAAGGATAGAACTGACTTAAAATTCTATACTAGTTGTGGAGTAGGGGATCACTCATTAGAGGATTGCCCTACTATTCTTGATAAAATTAATAAGAAGAAAAATGTTAATGTCTTGTCGTGCGTTCAAAAACATGATATTATCAATACAAAGAATTTGCATATATTAACCCAACAAGGGAAAAAATTTGGGAATGATAACCCACGTATAAGAAAAATAAAAGAAAAAAATGATTATCTTGACCCAGTTAAACAAAAAAAACTGTATAAAGACGAAATGAATGTATTTAGAGAATTTGCTCAATAGGAAGAAGCTAACGATAATCGACAAAGAACAATAAAAGAATTAATACACTTAGTACAAAATGATAAAACGGTATCTCAATTCATCGACTTATTGTATAAAATAAAACACAACAATAACATAGAAAAACAAACAAAAAATATCTGCAGCCTAAACCAAAAATACCAAAGTGATGCCGACCCACTTGTCGACCTAGAAATTGAAGGATACCATGTCCAACAAGTTGTGCTCAACTTCGGATCACAGGTAAACATTATGACTCGTGACACTTGGGAACAGTTGGGCAGACCTCGAATATACGATTCAAGCATATACCTGAAACTTGTCAACCAAGGCGTAATTGAACCTATCGGAGTCTGGAAAAATGTTGACATGACAATAAAAGGAATATCGACCAAAGTATATTTTGAAATTATTGACCCTAAGGAAGGATCCAGCTCCTTCCCAGCGTTAGCAGGTCAACCTTGGGGAAGAAAAATGAAATCCTCAATATCATTAGACAAGGAAAGGATAAAACTAAAAGGGAATGGACAAAAAGTCATAGTACCTATCCATCCATCCCAAGGAGAACCTTGGATAGAACCTCTTGATGAAGAAGTTGACATCCGACAACTATATCAGATACAAAACAATGAGGAATACATAGAACCTAATATCTATGGTGAAATACACTTAGGGAATCAAGATTCAATAGGGTACAACTCAGATGCAGAATTATATGATTGGGAAGTCAAGAACTATGAAACATAAGCAAGAGGATGCTGGACCATTCAAAAAGTACAGAAGAAACCAGTCCAACAGTGCTTCGTGGTGTCCATCATCCCAAAAATATTTGAAAAGAAAAGCAGGGAATATCCTACCCTAAAACCAACAAATGTAAATATCACACAAGTCCCAAGATACAAAGAAAGAGAATCACCATCTATGCACATAGAATAAGTATCCAGGAACATTGGTGAACATGGACGACTACAAAGCTTAGTGGAAGCCTTCACAGGACAAGCTGCTAGATGGTGGAATACCCATCAATCAAGACTACATACATGGACAACAACTTCAACTTACTTTATAGAAATATTCAAAGGGAAAAGGATAACCAATCAAGCCCAAATACCTACATTCATCCAAGGACAGGATCTAGAAGACCACATAAGAACATGTGAAAAAGAATGGAAAAGACTTGGGTATAAACATGAATGTACATGGCCACACCTGTTTCCATCGACGCTATCTGACTTACCAAACAAATGGTACAAAATAGAAGAAGCTCAGGGTGAAACATTCTTATGGCATGAACTTAGAGAGAATTTTATCAAAGACTTCAGCTTTATACCACAAGACAAAAAATTAGTCGAAACTGCAAAAGAAATTAAGGCATTTGTAGGACCAACCAAGAACAAAAACCTAATACAAAATAAGGACCGACCAACAATAAAATATAATAATATACAAACCGAGACAATAGCACAGTCAACAAGACTACAGATGGGAAATGAAAATCCAGAAGGGAAAATATTTAGATGGAAATCAAACCATACCAAAATGAAAAAACCAATTCGCACAGTTCTCAAAGTTGAGACAGTTGAAGACACCGACCGAATGACTGCAGCAGAGTTTCCTGCTACATTTTCACAGTTTAAAGAAGGGAGCCGACCAATCAATGAAGCCAAAGCACCATAATGGTTAGACGCTAAAATGAAAACTAAAGAAGTTGACATATCAAATGATGATCGACCAAAAATAGCAAAAATCGGAGACTACTGGAGTGAATACCAAACAACAGAAATAGTAAACCTACTAAAAGAATTCTAGGATGTATTTGCTAGAGACTACAAGGATCTCAAAGGTATAGTACATGAAATGGGTGAAATGAATATCGACATTAAACTTGATGTCTGGCCTGTAAGGAAAATACCATATAAAATAGCTCATAAATACAAAGAGATAGTCAAGAAAGAGATTGATAATATGCTTGCAGTAGGACATATCTACCCTATTGACCAATTAGAATGGGCAAGACCAATGGTTGTTCAACCAAATAAACACGATCCAACCAAGCTAAGGATCTGTGTTGACTTCAGAGACCTAAATAAATTTACATTAACATACCCATTTTCAACACCTTATGTAGATGAAATCTTAAATGAGGTCGTAGGACATGAATGCTACTCATTTACAGATGGATTCTCAGGTTATAACCAAGTACCAATAGCCAAAGAAGACTAAAAAAAGACAACATTCGTATGTGAATTTGGCTCATTTTCTTATAGGGTTATGCCTTTTGGGTTAAAAAATGCACCTGTAGTATTTTCAAGAATTGTGGTCAAAACATTTCAAGAATACATTTACAAAACGATGGCAGTATATTTCGACGACTGGACAATATACTCTATGCTGAAAGATCATTGAAAATGGATAAGGCTCATGTTGGCACAATGCTGACAAATATAGCTATCTCTAAACATCAAGAAGTGCATATTTATGACCCCTATAGGGATACTATTAGGACACATTGTCTGTAAAGAAGGAATCAAGGTCAACTTCGCAAAGATAAAAATTATCCTTGACTTAAAACCACCGGTGAATCCAAAACAAGTCAGGGTACTACTTTGTTATACAGGATACTACAGGAAATTCATAAGACACTATTCGGATATGACATATCCACTAGAAGAACTACTAAGAGAAGATCAGGAGTTCAACTGGACAGAGGAATGCAACATATCATTTGAAACACTAAAAAGGAAGCTAGTCGAAGCACCCATTCTAATATTTCCAAACTGGTCAACCAAATTTCATGTACACATTGATCCATCAGGCCTGGCAATAGGAGCAATCCTAACTCAACCAGGAGGTGACGAAATGGACTACACTATAGTTTACAACAGTAGAAAATTAAATAAAGTAGAAAGAAACTAATCGACAACAGAGAGAGAAGCATTAGGAATGGTCTTTTCACTACAGAAGTATCGACATTACCTACTAGCGAACCTGTTTATCTTTTATACCGACCACCAAGCACTAAAATACCTTGTCAATAAACCCTTACACCATGGGAGTATTTGCCGATGGCTACTTCTATTCCAAGAATTTGATTTCGAAGTTGTTGTCAGACCAGGAAAATTAAATGTCAGAGCCAACCACTTATCATGGATCGACACAAGAGACGAACTGTTAGGAGTCGAAGACAACCTACCAGATGCACATTTATTTCGAATAAAAGCAGTCCCATCAGAATTAGAGGAATAGCTCAATTCTTAGAACATGGACAAGCACCAGAAGGCATGAGTATGAAGAAGAAACAAATTTTAGCCATGAAAGTTGCACCATATAGCCTCATAAATGGATAATTGTATAAAATGGGCCTAGACAATGTCCTTAGAAGATGTGTACTAGAACATGAAAGAAATAATATTATGTATGAAACACACTATGGACCGGCGAGAGGAAATTTTCAAGCAGGCACAACTACCAAGAAAATCCAACAGTCAGGGTTATGGTGGCTGACACTTTACAAATACTGTAAAAAATTTGTAAGCCAATGTGACAGATGTTAACGACTAGGTCGACCTTTTCCTAGTACAGAAATGCCATTAATATCAGTAAACCCAAGTTTGACATTTGAAATTTGGGCCATCGCCTTCATAGGACCATTTCCTATACCAACAAAAAGAACAGGTGCAAGGTACATAATAATTGCAGTCGAACATGTAAGCAAGTGGGTTGAGGAAGAACCGGTCGACACATGTTCCAGTGAGATAGCTGCTAAATTCATCTATGAAAATATAATCACCATATTTGGATGTCCAATAACCATAATTAGTGACCAAGGATCACACTTTATCAATAAAACCATCAAGGCACTGACGTAACAGTTCAAAATCGACCACCGACGGAGTACAACTTATCACCCTCAATCGAATGGAGCAATTGAGGCATTTAATAAAACATTAACAAAAGGTATAACAAAAATATGTAACACTGACAAAGATGACTGGCATGAAAAGATACCTACAGTACTATGGGCTTACAGAATAGCATACAAGCGTTCAACCGACCAAACACCATTTCGACTAGTCTATGGACAAGAAGCAGTAGTTCCACTACACTTTCGATAATAGACAGTTACTATCGTAGAGACTTTACATGTAAATGTTGAACAAGGAAGGAAGGACCGACTGATACAATTAAGTAAATTAGAAGAACACTGATTAATTGCTTTATAGCATCAAGAAATCCATTAACAATAGCAGAAGGCATGGCATGATCGTAACATCAAAAACAAGAACCTGTTGGTAGGGGACCTTGCCTTATTATACAACAGTCGAGTAAAAGGAAAATCCAAAAAGATACATATAGAATGGATGGGACCCTACGTTGTCGAAGAGATTCATGCCAACGGATCAATGCAACTAAGGACGTTACAAGGCATAGTATTTCAGAAACTTGTTAATGGTGCCTAACTAAAGCGGTACAAAAACTAAAACAATTTAAAAAAAAATCATATAACGACCATAACGGTTAGACAAAAACTATAAAAATATGAAGAAAAAAAAATCCAAAATCCAAAACAGAACCAACACCCATAAACCAGGATGGTCCAGGAAATCAAGGCTTCAATAGCCGACATTACACCCACCGACATACCACCATCTACCGTTCACATGATCGACATCGACCAACGACCCGGCAAGTCAGATCACGTATTCATGACTACAAGCACCAAAATTAAATCACCATTAACGCAAACTCAAGTGCTCATACTGGACCATCACTTCTGCTATTAATACGGCCATTGACAGAAACGTCAAAAGCATCACCTATAAATACTGGACCAGAAGAGGATCATTTACAGTATTTTGAACAGAGAGAGCAACCTAGCAAATAGAAAACCAAGAACCCAGAAAATCTAAGAAAAGTGGAACACAAAACCGAAAAAATGGCACCAAAACAAACTAGACCTGCAACCAAGACTAAGGAACTACAAACCATTGAGACCCCATTAATGAGGAGGCTAAGAAACATAAAGAATTCCAAGGTTTAAGAGACCTAATTGACAAAAACATGGGTGGAGATCAAGAAATGGGCCTATGTCGACAAGAAACCAACCCCAACCGCAAAGAAGATATACCATAGTACTATCATGAACTACATGAACGCACCATTCATGGAAAGTTTTGGAGGTACAAAGGAAACAACAGTCAAATTCATTATAAGCCGATACCACAATGGTAGATTCTACTTCAACAGTCCAGTTTGTTGGAATATATTAAACCCACTCACAACTTAGGATAAAATAATTCCTTAAAGTCAATGCATGCCATCCATATCCTAGGAATGATTTATTTCTAATTCTGGGTTCATCTAGAATTAGTATACAGGACCTTATAGCAGATTTTGCTTTTTTTCTGCTTTTTCTGCTTTTTCCTGCTTTTCTATGGATAAGATAAAAGCTAGTCAACTGGGAAACTGGGAGCTTTTGTTTCCAACCCATCCTCCATTATTTTTTCTCCATTTTCTAGGATTAGCATGTTATTTCCATCTCCTTGACAACTCACTCATGCTTTTGCCAACTCGTGAGGTCCTTGATAGATTTAGCAAGTGCTTTATCCACTTATGGGGGTTTGCTATATTTTGGTAAGTCATCCTTTTTGAGCTTTATGAGTTGTTTCCATACAATTCGACTTCCCCATGAGGGATGTACTATTTATGTACACTATTATTCATAATTATTCAATGGAAGGATACACACCAATATTCATCTCTTCATTCATGTGATTCAGTCTCTTTTCTTCTCTCTAGTTTTCCTGTGTATGCTTGTGAGAATTCTTAGTAGCAAGATCTATTTCCTGTTCTTCTTATTAGAATCATTGCACATAGCATTGATCTATTATTTATACATGGTATCATAGCTACAAGGTTGATCAAGTTCTACAAAGTTGAGGAGTGCTTCCAGTCTCATATCCCTCTTTGAAGAAGAGCTTGTCTAGCTTACAAGATTTTCTCCTAGTTTGTTTTGCAGGTTGCAGAGAGTATCTCTTAGAGCATATCAACAACTTCAATATGGATTCAAAAGTTCCTCTACTATCTCCTTTCAACTATGCTGATTGGAAGCCAAAGATGAGTGCATACTTGAAGAGGCAATGTCTCTTTGATGTCTCCATTGGTACATTGAGTGAACCTGAGTCTTATGAAGAGAAGATTGATTGGCTAAGTAATTGTGATAGAGCTTATGGAATTATGTGTTTGGGAATGTATCCAAATATATATCATCTCATAGATTCTGCTGAATTTCCATTTGAGTTTTGGAAAATTTTGGACAAAGCTTTTGGTTTGAAGGAAATTGAAGATGAAGCATGGAGCGAACCTAGCATCTCCTCTTGTTCTCTTTCTCAAGATTTCTTGGCCTCTACATTCTCTGATGAAGTTGATAATTATGAAGAAGTTTCTCATACAGTTCATGTTGCTGCTGCCCTCTTTCATTCGAATGCTTCCTCCTTCAATGAAGAAGCAAATATTCAAGAGCCATCTTTTTCTGTGTCTCTTGAAGGTGATTTTTCTTCTTGTGATACTATTGATGAAAAAGAGGTAACATATGAAGCTGCTTCTGATATTGATTATGATCCTATAACCCATTCATTGTTCTCTCATTCTCCTATCTTAGATTCTGAGATCTATGTGCCAGATTCTTCACACCTCTTGCGTGCCTCTCTCATTGATGGTGCACAACCCAATGACTTCCAGGATGTTTGCTTAGCCACATCAAGCCTTATTTGTGTCATACCACTTACCATACTTGATCTCATGTGATTCAGCATATCCTTATTTGTTCTTGGCATCAATACTCAGAGCCTTTTTGAAGATTGTGAACATCTCATTCTGCCCATCCATCATTCAGATTTTTACACTTATCAGTTTTTCCCAGTTGCTCATAATTTTCCTAGTCTAGCCCTATATCCTCATGGAGCCATTGAAGACTTTGTCCTTGCTGTTACATATGTTAATATTTCTGATATATCAGAGTTTTATCAGCCTCATATCAGATCTATACAGGTGCTACATCAGATTGGAAGATTGACATGTGATTCACATCACAATTTTGCAGCTATTCAGGGAATTGGGTGTGAAATAAATTGTCTTAATTTTTGTACTCTCTGGAAAGGAGTATGCACAAATATCTTTTCCATTTCAGATTATGTTTGCAGATCAGAGTTTGACAGCAGAAAGAAGCATTCATATAATGCTCCTACTTCATCAGTTGATGAGATACAAGGAGTCTCTCATCTTCCTTCTTGCAGGTTCTAGTCTCTAGCGCATGATCATGGAGTTCATGATTTCTTCAGCAAGTCCTTCATCCAGAAGCAGTTCAGTCAGCTCATTAAAGTGAATATGAAGATATGTTAAAGACATATTTCAAATTTTGTGCTTTGTCCTATCTTGAGTGAGGATTTTCCCCATGTGGTTTTGCCTCTTTCCTCACTTTTTTGGACATAATAATTGTTAAAGGGTGACCATAGCCTTGTTGTTGGGCCCTATATGCATCCATATGCATCCATATTTTCTGTAATACCATCATAAAGTCAGACTTATAGGGGGGTGTTGGAATATATTAAACCCACTCACAACTTAGGATAAAATAATTAATCATTATTTGATTAATTATTCACCCACTAGCTTAATTAGTTGGCATCCACTTGCACCTTAAAGTCAATGCATGCCATCCATATCCTAGGAATGATTTATTTCTGATTCTGGGTTCATCTAGAATTAGTATACAGGACCTTATAGCAGATTTTTCTTTTTTTCTGCTTTTTCTGCTTTTTCTGCTTTTTCCTGCTTTTCTATGGATAAGATAAAAGCTAGTCAACTAGGAAACTGGGAGCTTTTGTTTCCAACCCATCCTCCATTAGTTTTTCTCCATTTTCTAGGATTATCATGTTATTTACATCTCCTTGACAACTCACTCATGTTTTTTCCAACTCGTGAGGTCCTTGATAGATTTAGCAAGTGCTTTATCCACCTATAGATTTAGCAAGTGCTTTATCCACCTATGGGGGTTTGCTATATTTTGGTAAGTCATCCTTTTTGAGATTTATGAGTTGTTTCCATACAATTTGACTTCCCCATGAGGGATGTACTATTTATGTACACTATTATTCATAATTATTCAATGGAAGGATACACACCAATATTCATCTCTTCATTCATGTGATTCAGTCTCTTTTCTTCTCTCTAGTTTTCCTGTGTATGCTTGTGAGAATTCTTAGTATCAAGATCTATTTCCTGTGCTTCTTCTTAGCATCATTGCACATAGCATTGATCTATTATTTCTACACAGTTGAGATCTATGGTGAAGTAATATATAAATTGACTGGTTTATCCAACCAAGGTGACCTAGTACCAGTCAGCATAAAATAAGGGCTGGTGGAGAAACTAACTAGAACACCATCAGGAAAGAACTCAAAAGGGATAATGATTAGCCAGATACAAGCCCAAACGCCACAAATCATGGCTAAAATCATAGCAACAGGGCTTACACCCATAGGTCGAGGAAGCGACCTAAAATTGGACATGTTAGAGGCAATGGATACCATTTCCCACACAAGAAAAATATAGAGATGGGATGAGTATGTTGCCGACATGGTCGAAGACATCTATGAGAAATTCCAAGAGTCAGGATGGATTATAAGGTTCCCGTCCCTTATAATATGGATAGTAATGTATTACTTGTGCCCTGTTGGGGACAAGCAGTTCTAAGAACCCAAAAGATTCCATATGTGGATATTCAAAACATTTTCCCAAACTAGAACACTCAAGGACCTGGAAAACGGTAAGGTGCTGTTGGAAAATTGGTTCCAATAGCTCAAACTTTAGACAACCAGATGGAGGGTACTCCAGAAAATCCAACGAAGTCTGCCCAAAACCGCACACATACAACTGGAAATTGACCATACTACGGTGTGGTATATTTAGGGTGCCAAGGAAAAATCAAAGACTCTTGAATACTACCCAACAGTCCAAGAGATCTTTCATGAGCTAGCTCAACAGTTTGGCACAAAACTGTCAATGCCAGCAAAAGCCAAGGAAGCAACCTTAGCAATAGAAGAACAACTCACAAACCAAGAAAAATAAGAAGATTATGAACTCCAGTTATACATTGGCACATTCATGTTGGAGGAAACACCAGCAAAAGACACTAGTCAACTGCAAATTACAATCATACCACCAACAGCACAAAGGGAAGGCACATAGACAGAACAACAGGTAGCCATTCCAGCTGAGAAAAGTGCCATCCTAGCACAACAATAGGAGGAAGCAGACGATCTGAGAGATATTGAGTTCGAAAATCCTAAGTACGGCATAAAAAAGGAAAAATTCAAGAAATAAGAAAAGGAGATAGCAGGAGTGCAGAAGAAAGAAACTCAAACAAAAGGAAAGGGGAAGCACAAGCCAATCCTTTCCGACTCAAAGGATGAACATGAGCTGTTAGCTACCGTGATTGACATCATCGAAGACGCCATAGCAAACAAAGTTCTGGTCGAGGCACAGTTCAAGAAATTTGTCAAATCAAGAGCGCGATAAGGTCAGCCAAAGAAGGAAAAAAGTACACACACTTCGACGGCCGAAAATGTGTTTGACCTAGTATCACCACCTCCACCCTCATCTCTGACTCAAATCACGCAGGAAAGAATTCCAAAGATTCCTTCCATAATCCCAGTCGACATATGCAAGAATGGTATGCTGAAAACCTTGAAGGAGAGGTTCTACTGAGACAAAGACTTCCAGGCATACATCAAAAAACTGCCTGAGTTACTTACCTCTCTACAAAATATCACCACTAAAATGCCTATGTTTGAAGCTGGTGGATCAAAACAGCCTTCTCCTCCAAAACCTAGCCAAATACCCCAAAAAATGAAGTCTGTGGGAGTAATAAAATTCACATTTGTGAGGAACCCTGACAAGACAACTCAAGTTGTCACAAGTCGGACCTCATCCTTCATCCCAACCAACCCCAAACCCCCTCCACCAGCCAATGAACCGACAAGAAATGAGGAAGAAGAGAACATGGAAGAAATAAATCGAGAAATCAACAAACTGTTCTCCAACATCTAGGAAGGTTCACCCCCACAAATTGTGGACCTGACACATTCCCACCATGCCAGTCACACCTAACCATTCACCATCACCACCACCCCCCAACCCAGAACCTCCGACTGAACCACCCCTGAGTGAACCACCTACACCTGAACCATCAATTCCAACAATGTCCGTAGCAGAAACCTCTGCACAAAAACCACCAGATACACACCCAACTGCAGAACTCATTCCACAGACCCAACCATAAATTCCACCAACCATTGCAGAACAACAACCAGACACTCAACTGTCGGAAAATCAACCACTGAAAATTCTAACTCTTATAGGTGCACAAGTACAACAGCAAGCGAAAGAACAAAAGCGCAAGAGGAGGAGAGACAGAAAGAAGAGGGACCATCAGTCACAAGGGGAAATGGTCCACATCATCCAGCTTGGGTCGACCACTGCAGTTGATGCAACAAAGCTAAAGTATGGAGAGTTGGGACAACTCTTGGAAACTCTGGCTATCGAAGCAAAAACAAGGAGCTAGACTAGACACAAAGATCTCGATGACAATGAAAAAGAACAATTTGACTTCCTAATAAAATGTAGAAACCTTGCGCAATCTGTGATACCAGGACCAACAAAGGACGACACCGAAAATACACTAGAAAAATCCTATCAGCTATTTGAAAGCATGGTGTCGGCACTACAGTCACAGATGCAAAACACAAGAGAAGACAAAAAAAGAAGAAATAGCTAGACTACTGATGCAGCAGAATACAGCTTTCTCCAAAGCTTATAAAGTGCTTCAAGATCACATGGAGGATTTGGTCATCACAGAAGGAGTACTACGGGATTGGCCTACTTATTATGGGCAAGTCTTCCAGCAGACCTGACAAATCTAATAAGAAATCCAAGCACTGGAGAAAAGGAAGAGTATGGAAGAAGCACTCAGAAGCAGTATCAAAGATCAAATCATGCTTGAAACAGCCAAACTGCAGAAGCTCGAGCGACAAGCACACCAGTGGTTGCAACGGGCAATTCCGAGCTTGGAAAAATTAGACACTATCTGTCCACAAATGAAACGACTTCTGGAGACGGCAGAAGAAAAAGACCCGTTTTTGGGTCCCGACATGGAAAGGATAGCAGACCTTTCCATTCAAGAGAAGATGTCGATGTTGTCAAGCCTTACAACATTAACCATCGACATCCAGAAAGTATTCCAAAGTTGGACAGAATTCTAACATTAGTTGACCACGACAGCAGAAGCAATTGTCGAAGTCTGTGTACAAAAATGACCAACCATCTGAATTCATAGCCCATAAAAAGATAAAACAAAGAAATAACTATTTTAGGTAGCCAAGGATTTTTTGTTGAGTACCTCCCTTGTTTCTTCAGGACGAAGAACAGTTTTATTCATGGGGGAGATGTTGGAGGAGCTAGTTGATAAGCCGACTAAAGTCAATAAGCCGACTAAGTCGATTGACCGACTAATTAGATATTAGGTCAGCCACCTAAGGTCGTGTCGGTTGACCGAACTAACAGGTAGTTATTTGTAACTGTTTGTAAATGATATATATTAGGCTGTTGAGCCAGATGAGAACTCGGTTCAACTCTGTGTATTGTATGGACTCTTTTGCTATAATATAATATGTTATTCCTACATTAGTGTTCTCGTCTCTTGTCTCTGATATGTCTGTATGCTTTTAATGTGTATTATTGGTAACCCTATGTGATCCGTGAGATTACAACATATACTAAGAAATGGTTTGACTGCATATCTGGACCATCTATTAACAAGGCTCGTAATGCATCCCCTAATTTTATAGTCCACCATTCCATTGAGATATTACTCTTCATTAGCCACTGTATATTGACAAATTTATCCAGTTGCAACATATCATATTCCAGGTCCATAAGCGTTAGATCCATTACCACTAGATCCAATAGCATCAATAGTTTCGCCAGATACTTTTAGTAAGTCGGTTCTCTAGTCAGTTTTGTAGTTGCTTATGACTGTGATAGAGATTCTGTAGTTTTGTAGTTGCTGTACTTTCATAAGTATTTTATTTGTATGGTTTATTCATATTCAGATACTTAATCTTTAATCAGGCTATAAATTAGTTTGATGTACTAGATATACAATTGCAGAATTGAGAATGATTAGAAAGAAAAAACCATCTTATGAACACCAACCATATTATCATAAAATGAAATAAAATCTAATGCGATTCTGTACATTTATCACAAGCAACATTTAAAATAATGGTTCAAGCACCTGTTGACCGAGTAGTTTTATCAAATATGCCTTCTACTGAAGAAAAGTGTGATGGACATTTGAGGATAGTCAGTTTTCAGGAATCACTTGTTATGTCAACATACTTGGTGGCAATTGTTGTTGGGGAATTTGAATATATTGAACAAAAAACTACAACAGGTGTGTGTTCATACATATTATATAGATGGAACAACTATGGAAGGTCAGTGTGTATATACATATTATTTACAACGAACATACACATGCATACATGTATGAAAGACAAATTTAGGATTTCATACAGAATAGGTGAATTCATATATTTGCTAGCAGACACTTTTTATTCTATGTTGTGGATGATTGCAGAGAATAAAGTTCGTGTGTATTGTGAGGTTGGTAAATCCAAACAAGGGAGGTTTTCTCTCAATTTTGCAGTAAGAACACTTCCATATTATGCTAAGTAAGTAGAATTCCAAAATTATGTGGTGCCCTTTTTCTGGTAGAATTCCAAAATTCTGAATTTTAATGGTAAAGCTGCATATCCATTACAGGTCAATATAATAAAAGGTTAATTGTGACATTTTATGGGAAAAAGGACACTTTTTAAGATTGGAAAATATTTTCCAAAGGGTCTGAATTTCTGACATGTGCCATACTATGCTCTCATATGACTGTTGTCGTTCGTGATTTTTTTCAAAAGCTTATTAATGCGATTCTTAAATTTTCAGTTCAAATTTTCACATTAGTCAGGTTGAATTTAACAAAATGGTTTTGTCACTATATTTGAATAAATAAATCCAAAATCAATAGTGCCCTTGTTCTCCAAATATGAACTACAAGCTCAAAGAATAAATTCGTGATGGTGGTTAACATGCAATGCATGCCTTCTTAATCTACTACAAGAATATGATGCACAGGCCATGCATTGCTTGCATAGTGATGCATATCAATCATTCAAATGCAAGACATGGGATGATTTGTCATGCAACTAGATGTAGGGTTGGGGATGTCTATCACACCCATTTAGATGCATGAGGATCTCCCTTAGACGGTTTAGGGTGAACAACTAGGAAAAGAGTTAAAACCGTACATGTTGGCCTCAACGAAAAACTTTGAATCAATTTTAGTACTAATTATTTTGGGAGTATGTTGAGCCATAAGACATAGATGATTGAGATGGATTAGAATTTATTTATTGTTTTTTGATATTCTTTGGTTGTTTTGAAGTAGGGCTTTAGTAGACATTGTTAACACTAAAACTTGTGTTAATGACTGACCACATATGTGGGTGTATGAGGTTTTAGATTTAAATAAAAAAACACATCTTACAAGTGCTAGTATCCCATACTATAAGGGGCACACACTCTTCAAAGAGTCACATTTCCCTTCCACCATATAGGACTAGTGATGCATATAACTCATTCAATTGTGGCATTAAGAATGTTGGTCATCCAATTGGATGTAGGTCGATGGACACTTATTACATGTTAGGATGTAGAACAATGCCCCCTAGATGGTGTATGGGTGAACATTTAGGAAATTTAAAACAAACAACCTATGCCAAAGATATGGCAAAAAGGGTTAAAATGCTATGGTCTCCCACAATAAAAAAAACTCTAAATTAATTTTAGTACTAATTAGTTTTTGGGGAGTGCTTAGCCAATTTGGTGGAGATGATCATGATGCATTATCATCCCTTTGTTGGTTGTTTGATTTTATTTACTTGTTTATGAATATTTTTAGTGGAAACTCTTAAGACTAGATTTGACTTGTGTCAGTCTTGTGTTAAATACTGAACACATATGTGAGAAAACACTTTGGTACCATAGTTCATAGTTCAAGATTTGTCCATTATTTCTTCGGATTGGTTCAGAGAAATCACATTTAGTGTGATATCAACTAGTATTACACTAGGTACAAACATACTTACCTATTGAAAGTCTAAGATAACATCAATGCATAAGAGCTGGAATTTGTCATTTTGGACAGTCATTATTTGGCTGGAAATTATTATATTTTGACAGTCCTAGTTTTCTACTAATTGAGGGCTGGAAATGACTTTGTTTGGGACAGTCATTCTGGCTATTCCCTTAGCTGCAAAATACCTTTATCTAGGAAATTACATTTCATCTCCTTTTGATTGGAAATAACATCCTATGGACAGTCATTGAAACATGTATGTCATGGATGGAAATTACATCAAGTCTTCTTTGTTTATTTGAATATAAAATGTGTATAAAACACACATGTCCTACTAAAGAAGGCTTGATTTCGATATACAATATTGACATTATTTATGGGATAGTCTTTTCTGAGCTCTTTAGGATTGCTGAAGATGACATTTATGATAGCTACATTCACAATTTCCTACTGACAAATTTTTTCTTGTTTGACAACCCTTTATATGAGAAAGACATCATTATCATTGACACAAAGCATGTCATGTTCTAAATGTTAATATCAATCATATCTTCAGGTCTGATATATATATAAGGAATACATTGGGATAACTACACAATACACTTTTTGACAGTCATATACCTTAAAACGTTTTCTAATCATTGTCATAGTGATTCAGATAGGTACATTGAATTCAAATCAAGATTCTAACTCGTTTATTGATGTATATGTTTTTGTCACTATCATTTGCAAGTGCATAGAAGAAACATTTTTTTTTATTGCTTAGAGCATACTAAAATATTTGAAAGTTGTCATATTGATATGCGTTCAACCATAAATCTGATAACCATATCTATATATTGAAGTTAAAGCATTTAGCCTTAAAGACAAGCATTGTCACCTATATTTGAACACATTACTGACATACACACTTGTATGTATTTGTGTATATATTTAAATATTTGTTGATTATCTAATTACCTGTTCTTTTCCAAGTGTAGGTTGATTTTCACTTGTTTCGTTGGACCAAAGTAATGGCTGTGCATATTTTAATGAGTGTGCTTTGACAAATGGTGTTCTGAACATCCAAATATGTAATGAGCTCGGGATCATGATTTATATGCTTCCCCAAGAAGATGGAAGTTTTAAGGTTGTTTTATTAAAAAAAAATGCTAATAAAAACAACCTAAAATTTCCTTTACTATTCAGATAGGGAAAACCAAGGTTTTCCTCAGAGCGGGTCAAATAGATGAATTAGATATTAGAAGAACTCAGGTATTGGGAAATTCACCCAGAATTATTCAGTGCAAAGTTCGCTCATATATTTCTCGGAAAGAATTTCTTGCTTTGCGGAATGCTGCCATTGATTTTCAGGCCTTATGGAGAGGTATTTCATGTTCATGTATTTGTAGGTCTACTGGTTCTAAATATTTATGCATTTTGAGTACACCTGTTGTTTGATGGAATTGTTTCTTTTTTCCATGTTAAATCTTGTGAAATTACTATGTACATTTTTCAGTTATTTGTTTTCTGTTTTTAGCGAACAACAAAATTTATTGCTTAACATATGTTGTTTGTAGGTAACCTTACTCGCAAGATTTATAACAAAATGAGGAGATGGGCTACTACAATGTAGATACAAAAGCACATGCGCATATATAAAGCTTTGGAAGCTCATAAAGATCAAAATCATGTGCAGTGCAGATACAACAGCACGTGCATAGATAGAAAGCTTAGAATGTGGGTCGTTGAGTACGAAGAGGCCATTCAATATCAAGAGGCTGTTGCTGAGGCTTTTCCATTGAGTATGAAGAGCCTGTTGCTGAGGGTTTCAAGCTGCTAAGTATGGTTTTGAAGCTGTCGCGGGATCTAAGTATGGCTTTGCAGCGCAGTACAAGTGGGATGGTTTAGCCATTGTAATATTTTGGAAAGTCATCGATGTACTAGATGATTTTCATGTAAATTTATATGGAGATAGTGTTTGAGAAAACTCTCATTTATTGTAATACTTGACATTTCATACAATATAATTTGTGCGGTTTAAAACTTATATGGTTGTACTTTATATTATTTATAAGTGTTGTAATTAACTAATTAACGTGACATTGCATAATTCACATGTGTATTAGAGATGATAAATAATGTATGATTCTTTTTTAAATTTAAACATAATATCATATTAAAAATTTATATTGATTAATAATGGACACCATTAAAACTATTAAGATATAATAACCACACATAAAATGACTAAAAATGACTAAATTAGTGACCAATAAATGAGATTAATGACCAAAATTCGCATATAAAAATACCAAAAATTGAGAGATACGTGACCAAACAATGAGATATTAATGACCAAAATTTCCATATCAATGACCAAAAAGCAGTTTTGGTGTCTAATTTACGGTCTTTTATTATGCAACCAAATTTGGTCATATTCTAGTTTGTCATGTGGTCATTAATTTGGTCGTAAATGTGGTCATGTATTTGGTTATTGATTCAAATATATGACCAAATATATAACCAAATTAATGACCAACTCACAAGCTATAAATGACCAATTTTGGTCGCGTAATAAAAGACCGTAAATTAGCCACCAGCGATTGCCAAACCAAAAGTGGTCATTGATATGCAGATTTTGGTCAATTGCTTGGTCACTAATCTCTCATTTTCCACTAGTGTAATGATTAAGTAGTCAATAAGATCTGTTGAATAAATTGATAAGTTGTTAATGAACATAGTCCTCTTCTATTCTACGGAAACTTAGTTCTAACAGATCTCCCTCAAACATCTTGGGTGAGACTTCGTCCACTTCACGGGTGTTGCTGGGTAGTGTAAAACATGTATCGACCGGTACTTAGGGAGATCGTGGTGAGATGAGCGTTGATAGAGTGGGAACCCCTATCGACTCGCTTTGTTAGCTGGGTTTGCGCCAAAAATATTCATAATGAAAAATTCTTATGTATAAAGATATAATCATGCATTTACTTTATCGAATACAATATTCATCCATATTCCATATACACACAAACACTTTCTAGATTCCTTCCATCTCTACCATAACATCATCAAGATTGTGCAATAATCCAATATGTCAGCAAAGAGGTTTCATTCTAGATAAGTAGCAACAGAATGTTGTATAGTACCATGAGCTACTTACCCATAACGTGCATATTAGTAGTATACTGTCATTAATGAAAATATTCTATCATACATAATACACAACATATATAGGAAAAGGAAATTGAAATACTTGTCTTTGTTTGTTTGGTAGACTCCTTCTTGATCTTTATGTCCTAGAGCCTTCTACTGATTCTGGAAACCTGTGTACTCATTCAGAGTGTCACTAACTGCATTCCTTCATATCTAATGATGATATGGATAAGAGTATGATATTCGTCTTCACTAGTAGAATTCATATTCATCATTATCTAAGGAATATTCAGCGATGTGAGCATGATTCCTTCAAGTTGTTTTTTTGATTTGAGAAACCCTTGTGAAGTGGAACTGCATGGTCTCTGAGTTCTGTATCTTCACATTCTCCAGTTGGTTCCTCAATGTCATCTTTGACATTCTTTCCTTCGTATAGAATGGTCATTGTACCAAACATATCCTCAGGAGCATGCAAGGATTATATATGTGAGATCCAATGGAGGATGAAATAATCATCTTGGATTTGACTAAATCCTTGTTGTGATTTGACTTCATGATCTCCCTCTGGATCTATATCTTCTTCTTTGACATATTTCTCTAGGTCATGCTTCTTCATGTATGAGAAGCACTCTATAATTCCATGCTTAGAGGTTCTCATCTTCTTCAAGCTTGTTCTCAAGCTTGGTATTTTTTTTTATCATGATAAAAATGAGAACCTCAAATGGAAATAGAGAGGATAGAAATTACCAATGTGATTTCTTCAACTTGATGTTTGCTTGATAGATTTTCTAGAATACTGCTTCTTATGGACCCAGGTTTTGATAGAGAAACCCTAATATTTCAAATTAGGTATCTTGCAGATATGATTGGATAGAAAGACGTGCATCCTCAAGGTGATATAATGATCCAGGAGGATCCAAGAAGGAAAAATGTTGAATTCCTCCAATCTCAGCAAAAATAGCACTATATAGAAGGGCTCGTCGAGACGATTCCAATGGCATTCGTTTCACCTCAAACGGACTCCGTATGAGAAAGTTATCGCGTTCTGTTCTATAAGGTCAACAGGCAAATTTGGCAAAAAGAGGTGCCACGTGGCACCACTGACAAGGTGACATGTGGCATCCGTACTGTACAAACATGATGATGTGGCACCACTCAGAGGATGACACATGGTATCCATACAGTATAGACCAATCACAAGGTGACATGTGGCATGATGACATGGCATGCTACATGGCATGCTGATGTGGCATGATGACATGGCATGCTGATATGGCATGATGACATGGCATGATGATGTGTCATGCCGACATGGCATGCTGATGTGGCATGATGACATGGCATGCTACATGGCATGCTGATGTGGCATGATGACATGGCATGCTGATATGGCATGATGACATGGCATGATGATGTGTCATGCCGACATGGCATGCTGATGTGGCATGATGAAATGGCATGCTGATGTGGCATGATGACATGGCATGATGATGTGGCATGGTGACATGGCATGATGAAGTGGCATGATGACTAGCATGCATGCATTTGTGCTTAAAATGAGTTTTAGGACATTCATGCATTTATTCATGAGAAATTGTAAAATGATTAATATTTGAAGTGAGTGGAAAAATTACTCACATATTACTCATTTATTTTATTCCTTGAGTTGTTATGAAGTTAATGCATGGTTGTAACCAAAAACAAACATGCCATATTTGTAAAGAAGTTGTAACAAGTTGGTTTATGGTTGAAAAAAAACCAACATGCTATTTAAAAGAAGGATTTTGGTATGTAATGGATTATTGTTGGATTTTGTAAATGTCATTATGGGGAAGTAACTAAATGTGAAGACCCATGGACATGTGGGCATGAACCATATTTTTGGTTTATGTTCTTAAAAGCCCAACCACATGGAAACCAACTTAGGGAAGTTGTAACCAAGGCCAAGATAGGCAAATTAGTTGCAACCAAAGGAATCCATGAGAGTCATGTGAAGAAGGGCAAGCCAACCTATATAAACCCATTCATTTGCCATTTCCCACTCATGCTTTGGAGTGGAGACTTTGTAGCTAAAGGAGAGAAGGGAGATTGCGTAGCTCTGTCGGAGGAAGGTACGAGTGTGTATACTCGTTTTACACCGTCTTCAGGCTTCGGAGTTGCTGGAAGCAGTCTTGTTGTGCTTGGGCAGCGGTTCTCTTCCTAAACATTGTTGCCAAGGTATCATTGTATCACTGCCATGTATTTTGCCTTATGCCGAGATTATAAATCGGCCCTCCTATTGAGAAGTAGGCCCGGAGATGTAGTCCATCCTGGATGAACTCCGTTATCAACTTGTTGTCTTTATGTGCGTGTTGTCTATGTTGTTTGGTTCTCTTCTTATGGATTTGTGAGCTTCGTTCATGCTCTTTATGCAATTCATGTTAACGTCATAGAGTAGCAAAGATCTTGTTTCCGGATCATGTGGTATCAGAGCAGGGCTATTTGACATTGGATTGTGAGTGTGGATGCTCACGAGGGCTAAACTGCAAGCTGGTGAGGGTACATTAGAGCCTTACAATTCCGAGATCGGACGTGCACACCGAAGGAAAAAGATGGAAGCTAATGATGCCCGCACTGAGATGGAGGCAAACTTTCACAAGGTCTTCTACATGATGGCCGACAAGGTAGACAAGTTGTTTACAGATTATGAAGAACGCATGGCAAAAGAAAGAAAAGGCAGTGAAGTAAAGAAGGAAGACAAAGAAGTGAAGGACGAAGGCAACGCTTCAGTTAACCAAGGAGGAGGTGGTGAAGAGCCTCCTGAGCCTCCCTCTTCACCTTCAGCTTCAAGCACAAGTTCAAGTGCTTCTTCCTCATCTTATACTCAGCATTCCAAGGTTCCTCACAAAGAGCGTCAAAAGAAGCCCCTATTGAAGCTTGATGTGAAGTTTGATTTGCCCATGTTCAATGGGGAATCGAATGCAGAGAAGTTGAACAATTGGATAAGGCAAATTGAGGTCTATTGCCGAGTCCAGTAGATCAAAGAAGAAGATGTGAAGATTCAGTTGGCTTCACTTCGGCTGACAGGCACCGCACTTGTATGGTGGGAAAGCAAGCTTCAGCAAGGTAGCAAACAAATGGGTAATCTTCTCTCATCGTGGTCTGCTTTCATTTCTGCTTTACGTAAGCAATTTTATCCATTGGGTTATGTTCAGAAGGCTATGATGGATTGGCAAAGTTTTAGACAACGCAAGGGTCAAAGTGTTCAGAATTTTACTAAAGAATTTAGAAAGAAAGCTCTAGAGTTGAATATTTCTTTAGATTCTCCTGACACTCTTTTGAAGTACATTGGTGCTCTTCATCATTATCTATGCCATACTTTGTTGTTGTTGAATCCTACTAGTGTGGATGAAGCAAGTGTTCAGGCTACTCATCTTGAGAGCAGGGGGAATCATTTGCAAGAAGACCATCAGAAGAATCCTTTCAAGCACAACAACAACCACAAGTTCAAGGAAAAAGACAAGAGCAAGAAGATAGCTACTGCCAAGAAGGAAGGAGGAAATCTCCATTGCAACCATTGTGACATTGATGGGCATGATGAATAAAGTTGTTGGAAGTTGCATCCTGAACAGAGGCCAAAGCATTTTGGAGGCAAAAAGAAGAAAAAGACTGTTGTAACAGTGCAACAAGATTTGGGTTCCGACTCAGGTGACGAAACCAGGATTACAGCCGTGGGAATGCAAGGTAACAAAACTCCTCATACTGGTTCAAGTTCTACTCATGTTTCTAAAGAAAATGATAAAAGAAGAAGTGAGTTGTTTCACATCAGAGTTGTGTCTAAGCATACAAAGATTGAAACATTATTTGATCCGGGTTCTCAAGTAAATTTGATCTCAGAATCATTTGTTAAGAAGTTGGGCATACAGACTAACCCTCACCCCAAGCCTTATCCTCTTGGATGGGTATGTGATAATGCTAAGCTACAGGTGGCTAAGCAATGCAGTTTAAGGTTTTCTATTGCTTCCAAGTTGATCGATGAGGTGGAATTCGATGTTGTTCCTCTTGACATCTGCGGTATCGTATTGGGAAGCCCATACTTGTATGATCGAAAAGCAGTATTCTTCCGTCATGAGAACAAGTACCATCTCACAAAAAATGGGGTGGAGTACATTGTGAGAGCTCACAGTATGAAGGCTAACTCCACTCTTGTTAGTGCAGGACAGATGAAGAGACTCATCAACACTAATAAGAGATACATGCTCATGGTTGTGAGAGCAAAAGATGCTGAAGCATCCGATGCTTTCAAAGGTTGTGATCCTTCTCATAAAAAGGCTATGATTGATATTGTGGCTAACTATGATGAAATATTTCAGGAGCCTACAGGTTTGCCTCCCAAAAGGGAGATTCAACATGAGATTCATCTCCAACAGGATGCCCCTCTTCCTAATGTGGGCATGTACAGGTTGTCCGCAGTTATC
>LPNX011185687.1:39732-81222 GCA_001517045.1 Pseudotsuga menziesii
GTGGATCAAGAAGGAGAAAGTGAGGGAGCAATTCCCTTACCTATCTGTTGATTAGTAAAGGCTTTTGGAGGCCAAAAGCTTCTCAGTGGGGAGGAATGATCCAGGAGGATCCAAGAAGGCAAAATGTTGAAGTCCTCCAATCTTAGCAAAAATAGTACTATATAGAAGGGCTCATCGAGACGATTCCAACGGTGTTCGTTTCACCTCAAACGGACTCCGTATGAGAAAGTTATCGCGTTCTGTTCTATAAGGTCAATAGGCAAATTTGGAAAAAAGAGGTGCCACGTGGCACCACTGACAAGGTGACACGTGGCATCCGTACTGTACAAACATGATGATGTGACACCACTCAGAGGATGACACATGGTATCCATACAGTATGGACCAATCACAAGGTGACATGTGGCATGCTGACATGGCATGATGATGTGTCATGCTGACATGGCATGCTGATGTGGCATGATGACATGGCATGCTGATGTGGCATGATGACATGGCATGATGATGTGGCATGGTGACATGGCATGATGAAGTGGCATGATGACTAGCATGCATGCATTTGTGCTTAAAATGAGTTTTAGGACATTCATGCATTTATTCATGAGAAATTGTAAAATGATTAATATTTGAAGTGAGTTGAAAAATTACTCACATATTACTCATTTATTTTATTCCTTGAGTTGTTATGAAGTTAATGCATGGTTGTAACCAAAAACAAACATGCCATATTTGTAAAGAAGTTGTAACAAGTTGGTTTATGGTTGAAAAAAAACCAAAATGCTATTTAAAAGAAGGATTTTGGTACGTAATGGATTATTGTTGGATTTTGTAAATGTCATTATGGGGAAGTAACTAAATGTGAAAACCCATGGACATGTGGGCATGAACCATATTTTTGGTTTATGTTCTTAAAATCCCAACCACATGGAAACCAACTTAGGGAAGTTGTAACCAAGGCCAAGATAGGCAAATTAGTTGCAACCAAAGGAATCCATGAGAGTCATGTGAAGAAGGGCAAGCCAACCTATATAAACCCATTCATTTGCCATTTCCCACTCATGCTTTGGAGTGGAGACTTTGTAGCTAAAGGAGAGAAAGGAGATTGCGTAGCTCTGTCGGAGGAAGGTACAAGTGTGTATACTCGTTTTACACCGTCTTCATGCTTCGGAGTTGCTGGAAGCAGTCTTGTTGTGCTTGGGCAGTGGTTCTCTTCCTAAACATTGTCGCCAAGGTATCATTGTATCACTGCCATGTAATTTGCCTTATGCTGAGATTATAAATCGGCCCTCCTATTGAGAAGTAGGCCCTGAGACGTAGTCCATCCTGGACGAACTCCGTTATCAACTTGTTGTCTTTATGTGCGTGTTGTCTATGTTGTTTGGTTCTCTTCTTATGGATTTGTGAGCTTCGTTCATGCTCTTTATGCAATTCATGTTAACTTCATAGAGTAGCAAAGATCTTGTTTCCAGATCATATAAGCATCATACTTATTTTCCCAAAAATGTAAACATAATTGCAAAATATTCGATGACCTAGGTTTTCTCAATTTCTTCTACAGAAGTGCTTGATCTTCTTTCTACGGTATTTTCAAAATTCCTCCTCCTATAGCCCAAAACATCATATTTAGGTATCATGGTCTGTCTACTTTCCAATCCCACGGTTTAGAGAATAAATTGTTTCACCAAGTGGGACTTATGCGACTTTTCCCAAGGTGACTTATTTCAGTACTGTTCGGAATAGTGAACTTGTACAGACTTCCACATGTCATTGTTTCACCTTCGTGGTCTGAAACCTTTTGCAAAAAAACTAAATTGTGTTCCCTATGTGAAAATTATTGCAAAATTTCATTTGGGCCTTCTTAGAGTGAGATATAGAAATTCTCCCTAGGTCACTAGTTTAAGGATTAATTATGGGAGGGGCTGGAACCTTGAGTTGGAGGAATCATATCTCCTATATTATAGTGAATCTGAGGTTGTAACTTTTATAGGGGATACATCAAGATTTCATATTCCCCCTTTCAATTTTTTTTCCTGATCCTTCTCCAAGATTGAGTTATAGCGAAAGTATTAACATGACTAGTTTTTGTCTTCTAGGGATTTCAAGCATTAAACCCTATTCTTTAGTAGTTGTAGCTATAGTAGTGTTTCAGCTGCACCAAGAATTCTTTCATGGTATATATAATACCATGTTAAGTTTTCAATGGTTATACAATATCTAATAACATATAACATCATGATGTCATAACCATACACAAAGGATCACTAAAAGATAGACAAGCACAACCACACAAAAGAGCACACCAATTTATCCTGGGAAACCCTGATGGGGAAGAAAACCCAACAAAGCTTCCTCTATATAGATGTATCAAAAGGAAAAAGATGAGACCCGAAACAATTGCTCCTTATCCTGGGATATATATATCCCATGTGCTATACATAAGTGAGTTTGTGTCAATGAGGAACACACCTCCTCTATTTATACTCTTTCGGTCACTGGATGCTTATCCTAAAAAGTCAGTCCCACTAAACTGACTCGACTGAATTCACCTAGGAAGAATCAAAACAATATTATATTATATTCATTATGGTACTATTATCCCGACATACAATGGAGGTTATACCTCATGAATCTATGATGACCAAATACAATAGTAACATCCTGACGGAGGAATAAGACATCTCAATTGGGGTACATCAGTAAAATACACTTAGAATATTCTTTGAATTTACAATATTTCAACACTATGGTTCTTTTCATCATGTCCCACAGATCAACAAAACTTACAATAAAAACTGGTTGGTGTACTTACTATCTTCTAAATATACAAACATTCTTCTTAATGGCATCCTCTTGTTTGACAGACTCTGCATCATGGCATCCCTTGTGTACTTGATGGATTTGGAGAACCCAAAGCAAGTTATTCTAGAAAGGATTGGAATGAATCCTTATGATGGCCTTATGTTTTACATCTCATGCACCATATTTCTTCATGAATCTCCTTTCCCTTCTTGATATTTTGTATCTGCAACTAAGACTATCCCATTGTGACTAGATTTGCACCATTCCCGCACCAATTTCTTTGTCTGATGATGCTTCTAATTTCATTGCAAGATTTAAGAATTATTTCTATGATACTATCTTTTTCTTCATTAGTGGAACATGAATATGGGGTAATAGCACAAAAATAAACCACTCTTTAAGTTGAACATTGGACATTTGAAAACATACCTTATCCATCATTGTATTGAATCTCTGGTCGAAATCCTAGACAAATTCACTTGGTGTCTTCTTAATCTCTTTAAAATTTTTAATACACTTCGAATCATATTTTGGTTTCTTAAATTCATTTATTAACTTGGTTTAGATATGATCCAATAACATTTTGGGGTTTCCCGCAGGAACTAGAGACAACTTCATATACCAATCTAGAGCGTGACCCCTAAAGGTCATGACCATTTGGGCCCTTTTTACCGCCTCTTCCTGTAACTATCACAATTTCCATATTCATTCACATAAAAACTAGTGTTTATCAAGGTATTCCAACCCATTTCCATTAAATATAGGTAAATTCATGTCGTCCCCAACCATTTTATGACTTTGGTGTGCTAATGAACCTGAAATAGCTGTACCACTAGTAGGAACATTTTGATTATTACTATTACTCATATTAAAAAAGAAACACTTTGATACACTCTTAGGTATTACCCCTCATACCGAGGATGTATGTGAAGTCATATGTATATCATAGCCTTGGGTTTGGTATGGATCTAACACCTCTCCCTTGTCTTTAGAATTAATATGATATTCCTCCTCTTTGTCGCAAGACTCATCGTTGAGTTGTGGCACCAACTCATAGTCCTCTCTTTCGATCACACTACAACTCTATCTCCTTGTCACTGACCTTCTCCTCTTATTTGACTGTAATCTTATCCCACTCCTTAGGCGGACTCCCTCTTCATTAGTATCATTATCATCTTGGAACATCTTAGCTCGCTCTACCGATAATTTCTATACCTTATTCCCATCACTACCCATGTCCTACATGCATAATTATTCCCTCGGCATAATCCATCGACAAAATTCCTTTTTCACATACCAACATTTTAATCCATGGTTTTAAGGACTTTAAGTATCTACCTATGGGACCTCATAAAAATTCTCTCTTGACTTCACTATATGACTTAATAACATCCATAGTAATCTTAGTAATATACCCTTCTAAAATGCTATCGACTCATAAGTCCATATCCCTGGAGATGGTATTACTAACACTCTGAAGCACTCGGATCAGTTGAAGAGTCCAACCCCTAGGCTCACCTCCTTGAAAATATTTCTTCTTGCATACTAGTCTTGCCAACCATTCATACAATATAACAGGAAATTCACTAAAAAAATATCATGGATATTTGAGTAAACGCACCTTCCTAACCATTCCCATGGAGTCATTCACGACCCCCTACTTTATTCTTACACAAATTCTTGATCCTTTTTATCTACTTAATCCTAAATCTCAGGATTCATCAGGTTCCAAAATATGTTTCCTTCACGATGATCTTGGTCCTGGAAATGGAATTATTTCTTGGCTTGTTCCCGACTAACCCATGTTCAACTTCAAATTTAAGAAACAAATACAAAGGTAGTGGCCCGATAGGGTTTAACCACTTAGGAAACACCTACAAACAAATTGAGGTCTCACCCGAGATATCTATGGGAGCTGCAGGAACCAAATTTTTGTAGTGGTAAATGGAATATTTTCATGCTAAACATTGATATACATGCCATCACTACATAACTATTGCAGTAGAATATTATAACCCATTCACAAACTTAAAAATAATAATAATACCAATTAAATCCTTGTCAATTCAATTACTTATTTAGAAGTTAAGAGATTATCACAAGTTGCAACAATACACAAAATAACATACACAATTATCATACATCGTTTAACACAATAAATTTAACGTGGAAACCCGTACATGAAAAACAAAAAAGCGCTCGTTAATGGGTAAGAGTCGTATAAAAAATGCTTTGGTTTGCACACACTGTCTGGAGACATTCCTCTATAATCCCCATTACTTTGATTATGTGCACATAGTTTGTAAATCGAAAGTATACTCATGAATCTTATTCATGGTTTACATGACAACACAAAACAATCTAATGACATTACATACTGTATCTCTCCAAAATGTTCCTTCAACCAATCCTATTTTTATCTGAACCCCAAAAATCCCAACTCTTTACATTTTTATAAGATCTATTGGTGATCCGTAGGACCTCAACTTTAGTGCATTAAAAGTTTGTTGTAAAAGAATGCATGCAACAGGTTAATTAATGGACAACATTAGCAAAAATTAAATACTCAGAACAGGAATGAAAAACCACAACACTGATAGACAGATACAAGGAAGAAAACACAGAAACAGAGTCACAAATAGAAGTTGATAACGGAGTTCACCCCCTCCACTGGGCTACATCTCCGGGTCCCTCTCCAATGGGTACCGATCCAATAAATGGCTTTAAAATGGTACAAATGGTTCTGGACTAATCACAACAATTGGACATTAACAGTAAAGTCTTAAAGACCTCCTCTCTGAAAGTTACAAAACTGGACTTCAATAGGAAAAAGAAGCCAAGTATAACTGAGAGTAGTTGACTTGAAAAAGAACAGCATAATGCTCTCTCCAAGCTTCTCATCACAGAGAAAACCATTGTCCTGCGCTCTCAATGAACTGTGTCCCCCTTCTGGTCTCCAGCTTTCTCTATTTAAGCCTCATTCTTGCCGTTACAAATGAGCCGAAACGTCAAGGAGAATGCGACTGTTCACATCCCCTGCCACATGCCAACTTGTCATCATAACCGTTGTTCATCTCCGTAACTGAGCCAAAGAACCAAAAGGAACGTTACCAATGTGTTGGTTCCATTCCCTAAGACGTTGCATCCAACTTGTGTACCAACTACAAAAACCATGATGGAAAATCCCCGCGCGAATGCATGCTGAGTATTTGAATCAAAAGTTTTAGTTATCCGGGCTTCCACCGTTGCGGAAGAGTGATATGCAACGGGCTCCGATATTTTTCCTTTGATGATCTCTGTCTCAATCGGCTGTCGGCTGGTTTTCGAGTTGAAACGCATGTTACTTTGGTCTCCGTAGTTGCAGACGGTCAGACGGTAAAGTCTCATGATTCGAATTTTCAAACCGTAAGTCTTGGGCTTCCACTGTTGCGGCTGCCGAAAGCATTGTTCTTCCGATCAAGCTTCTGGCTGTCGTTGCGGACTTCTTATCGCTCCGACTTCCGATCCGTTTGAACGTCCGCTAAGCTTCCGCCGTTGCGGAAGGGGAAAGGCTTCCAAGCCCCGGCGTTGCGGAAGGGAAAAGCTTGGAAGCTTCAGCCGTTGCGGAAGGGAAATGCTTCCGACCTCCGAAGCGTTAAAATTTGCTTCCTAGTTATCCCACAGATAAGTTAGCAGTTTGGCCACTCGCCGTTGCGAAAAGAGATGCTCTTAGGAAGAAGATCTCTTCTGACCTCTGCACAGCTTCTTTGAAGTTTCCTTCACACGCGGCTTCTATGAACCATGTACCATATTGGATCTTTACAAAGGAATAATCCACCGGATCAATCCTCCCCATTGGAGAGATTTTGGACCACCAAAAGCCTGAATTATTCTGCAAGTAAGTGAGGGTAGAGTTCCCTCACTTTACCAATCTCCATCCACCTTGCTTTGCTAAGATGCATCCCCTTCAGCCCCACTCGAAGGTACTCAGCATTCCCCCTTCGTGAAGTCCTTATATTTCTGTCAAGAATAACATCATCCTGCAACTCTCTCATATATTCAGGTGCCAAATCATCTATGGAAGGAATCTGTATGTTAATTTCCTCATCCATGATCATAGGAGGCTCATACAATTTAAGATTCTCAACATTGACAACTAAATAAATTTGCATGTATGGAGGTAAATTTAAGCGAAAAGCATTAGTACCGATCTTTTCCAAGATCTCAAAAGGACCATACCTGATAGGCTTAAGCTTTTTACCTTCACCTTTCATCCTTTCTTTGGTGATGTGTAACCAAACTCTATCGCCTACCTGAAATTGATGATCAATTTGATGCTTATCATGCCTGGCCTTGTACTTTGCCTGGCTCTTCTCCAACTGTTCTTGAACTGCCTGCTGCACTGCTTGCATTCTCTAAATGAACTTTAAAGCTTTATCTGCATCATGATGTCCATCCACTGCATCTTTGCCAAAAGAGAAGTCCATCGGTGTTTTTGGCAGATAACCAAAACAAGTTTCAAAAGGATATCTTTTTGTGGAAGAATGAACTGCATGATTGTAAGCATGCTGTATATATTGCAACTACTCATCCCAAAGTTTAGGATGCTTACTACAATATCCTCTGAGCAACTGAACAACTGTTCTGTTCACTACCTCTGTTTGCCCATCAGTCTGTGGATGAAAAGCTGTACTTTTCTTTAGTTTGGTATCCATAAGCTCCCATAAAGTTGACCAGAATTTTCCCAAGAACCGGGAATCTCGATTAGATATAATGGACATGGGCAACCCAAAATGTACCCAAACATTTTGAAATAATAAAAGAGTTGTTTGTTCAGCAGTGATCTACTTGTTACATGGCATTAAGATACACATTTTGCTGAACCTATCCA
Organism: Pseudotsuga menziesii; assembly: GCA_001517045.1. Classification (NCBI taxonomy): domain Eukaryota; kingdom Viridiplantae; phylum Streptophyta; class Pinopsida; order Pinales; family Pinaceae; genus Pseudotsuga; species Pseudotsuga menziesii. The sequence continues at coordinate 47,402 of LPNX011185687.1, forward strand.
CAACAACATATAGGTAATCATGCCCTTTTCTAGACATAGGTAGCCCCCTTACAAAGTCCATAGAAATACTTTCCCAAGGACGAGAAGAAACTGGAAGAGGAGTGTACAAACCCAATTTCCTATTGCTAGGCTTACTTGTTGCACACATAACACAACCCCTTATATATTTAGCTACAATTTCTTGCATTTCAGGCCAATAACAATGATTCTGCAATACAGACAATGTTTTGCTTACACCAAAATGTCCTGCAATCAATGAACTATGTGCCTCTCAGATCACATGCACTCTTTCTTTCTTTGGAATACAGAGTTTACCGAGATGATACAAGAGCTGATTATGCACATAATAGTTCTCTTCCTGTTCACCATGTATTAGTGATGCATATACTTTCTTAAAATCTTTATCTTCTGCATACTGTTCAATATAAATTTCATGTGTTAATGAACTGTTCTGAAGAATGATTGAAGCATTCATAGGTGGCCTTGATAACATGTCTGCTAATTTATTATGAATTCCCCTTTTGTACTTAATTACGAGATGAAACTGTTGTAAGAACCCCATCCATCTTAAATGCCTACTTTGTTGTATTTTAGTTTGAGATTGTAAATATTGAAGTGGCTGATGATCAGTATGTATGAATGTCCCTTTTCCCATGATATAATGTTTCCACTTCTTCACACTCTGTACTAAAGCATATAATTCTTTGTCATAGGTCGGATAGTTACTTACCACAGTAGAGAATGTTTCTGAATGGTAACAGACTGGATTCCTTCCTTGCATCAAAACTACTCCCATGGCAAACCCACTAGCATCGGTTTCGATCTCAAATGGCTGCTGCAAATATGGCAATGTCAAAACTGGTGCGGTGCTAATTCTTTCCTTCAAAGTGTCAAAGGCTGTCTGATGCTTGCCTCCCCACTAAAAAATTTCTTTAATGCTTGTCAACGCATGTAATGGAGCGGCAATGGAAGAAAACCTAGAAATGAATTTCCTCCAATACTGAACCGCACCCAGAAAACTTCTGATTTCAGTAATGGTGTTAGGCCGTGGCCATTTTACAATGATAGCAACCTTGGTTGGGTCCACTCGCAGGTGGCCTCCACCAATGATATGGCCTAGATATACTAAAGAATTTTTAGCAAATTCACATTTAGAAATTTTTACATAAAGCTTTTCTTTTCTCAGTACATCTAAAATTTTCTTCACATGTACAACATGCTCTTCCCAGGTTTTGCTAAACACAAGGATATCATCTAGATACACAATTACAAAATCATCAATGAATGAACTAAAGACATCATTCATGACCCGCATGAAAGTAGCCGGTGCATTACAAAGCCCAAAAGGCATTACAAGCCATTCATACAAACCCTGTTTCGTCTTAAAAGCTATTTTCCAAGCATCATGCTCAGCAACATGGATTTGATGATACCCACTACGCAGATCCAATTTTGTAAAGTAAGTTGCATGTTTCAACTGATCAAGCAAATCATCAATACGAGGAAGAGGATACCTATTTTTAATGGTGATTTTGTTAAGGGCCCTGTAGTTGATACAAATCCTCCAGAACCCATCCTTCTTTGGAACCAAGACTATGGGAGAGCCACAAGGAGAAGTGCTGGGCCAGATGACCCCCTTCTCAATCAGCTCCTAAAACTGCTTCTTGATCTCCTCATTCTGCATTATAGACATCCGGTACATGGCTATGTTCGGGAGTGGTACATCCTGCTGCAAATGTATCTCATGTTGAATCTCTCTCTTCAGTGTTAACCCCTTCAGATATTGAAACAAATCATCATACTCAGAAATGATGTCAATTAGTTCATATTTATGCTTAGGGTCACATTCTTCAAAAGATTTAGAGACTTCATCATTTTTCATCTTAACCATCATCAACACAAAGTTCTTACTAGCATTTACCAACCTCTTCATTTGTCCTGCAGAGACTATTGCTAGATTGGTTTTTATCTTATGTGCTCGTACAATATATTCCATACCTTCTTTAAAAAGATGATACTTATTCTGCTCTCTATAAAAGACTGCTTTCCAATCATACAAATATGGACTCCCAAGTACAATTCCACAAATGTCAAGTGGTACTACATCTAATTCTACCTCATCCCTAAACTTTTCAGTAATTGCAAATTTTAATACACATTTCCTTGTAACTTGCAATCGTGTATCATTAGTAACCCAACCTAGAGGATAGGGCTTTTCATGAGGCATAGTAACTAAATGTAATTTCTTAACCACTTCTTCTGATATCAGATTTACTTATGAACCACTATCAAACAATGTATCAATCTTTGTGTGATTTGCAATGACACGAACATGAAACAGTGCACTTCTATCTTTATCATTTTGCTTAGAAGTAGATGGCATACTTGTACTTTCACTAGGACTTGATTGTGCATCAATGGGAAGTGAGATACTTTTATCCTTACCTTGGATTCCGACAGCTGTAACCTTTGTTTCATCACCTGAGTCGGATCCCAAGTCTTGAATAGCTGCTGCAATAGCTTTTTCTTTTCCTTTGTCTTTGTTTCCTCTGTACTTCTTTGGCCTTAACTCTAGATGAAGTTTCCAACACTTAGAGACATCATGTCCCTTCTAACAATGCGAACACGTAGGATTTTCACCCTCTTTCTTAACAGTAGCCATCTTCTTTTTCCCCTTATCTTTACCTTTTGATTTGTTGTCAAATTTAAATGACTTCTTCACAAAAGTATCGTTAGCATGCTTACCCCTGGCTTCTAAATGGGTAGCTTGAACACATACATCATCCAAATTACTGGGATTAAACATCAACAAAGTATGCTTCAAATAAGAATGCATGCCACCAATGTACTTAAGAAGAGTTTCCTGTGTATCTAATGAAACATTCAATGCAATAGCCCTCTTTTTGAATTCATGAGTATAATCTTGAATGCTTTGTCCTTTAGCTTGTCTAAACATTTTCCAATTCATGGTTAATTGCTGCATGTGACCTAAAGGATAAAATTGCTTCCTCAATACTTCAATGAATTCATTCCAAACTGAAATAATTTTACCATTCTTTCGAAGATCTTGCTAAATCTTGCTCTCCCACCAAGTAAGATCCATTCCACTCATTCTCAAAGTGGCCAATTGGATTCTGGAAGGGTCATCATTAATTCCCTGCACCCTGCAATATACTTCAAGCTGCTTGATCCAATTGTCTAATTTTTCAGCATCTACATCTCCATTATAAATAGGTAATTCAAATTTTACATCTAATTTGAAATAAGGCATATTAGGACTTGCATTATGAGAATGAGAAGTATGAGAAGAAGAAAAAGTCTGATTAGTGTCAGGAGGATCACTATCACCTCCTACTCCTTTTCCCTTTTCTTCTTACTTCACTTCTACATCTCTAGATGAAGATCCTTCTTCTTTCTTCTTCCTTTCTGCTCGCTCATCAAGTAGAGTTTCAATCATGGCTTTCATGCTCATAAAAGCCTCTAGAAACTCAGTTTCAGAAATGACAGGTTTTTCTCGTTCAGTATGTCCTTCTTCTTCCCCTCATGGAGAAGACATCGTTCTTGAGAATGTTCTCCTGGAGCCAATCTCAGGATCTCCTTCAACTAATTCTCCTTCACCAAGATTTAACCTGGACCTGGTAAGCATTCACAAACTTGCACAACAGTCAACCAGCTCTGATACCAAATATGATCCGTAGGACCTCAACTTTAGTGCATTAAAAGTTTGTTGTAAAAGAATGCGTGCAACAGGTTAATTAATGGACAACATTAGCAGAAATTAAATGCTCAGAACAGGAATGAAAAACCACAACACTGATAGATAGATACAAGGAAGAAAACATAGAAACAGAGTCATAAACAGAAGTTGATAACGAAGTTCACCCCTTCCACTGGGCTACATCTCCGGGTCCCTCTCCAATGGGTACCGATCCAATAAATGGCTTTAAAATGGTACAAATGGTTCTGGACTAATCACAACAACTGGACATTAACAGTAAAGTCTTCAAGACCTCCTCTCTGAAAGTTACAAAACTGGACTTCAACAGGCAAAAGAAGCCAAGTATAACTGAGAGTAGTCGACTTCAAAAAAAATAGCATAATTCTCTCTCCAAGCTTCTCATCACAGAGAAAACCGTTGTCCTGCGTTCTCAACGAACTGTGTCCCCCTTCTGGTCGCCAGCTTCCTCTATTTAAGCCTCATTCTTGCCGTTACAAATGAGCCAAAGCGTCAAGGAGAATGCGACTGTTCACATCCCTTGCCACATGCCAACTCATCATCATAACAGTTGTTCATCTCCATAACTGAGCCAAAGAACCAAAAGGAACGTTACCAATGCGTCAGTTCCATTCCCTGAGACGTTGCATCCAAACTGTGTACCAACTGCAAAAACTATGATGGAAAATTCCCGTGCGAACGCATGCTGAGTATTTGAATTAGAAGTTTTAGTTATCCGGGCTTCCGCCGTTGCGGAAGAGTGATACACAACGGGCTCCGATGTTTTTCCTCCGATGATCTCTGTCTCAATCGGCTGTCGGCTGGTTTTCGAGTCGGAACACATGTTACTTTGGTCTCCGTAGTTGTGGACGGTCAGATGATAAAGTCTCCCGATTTGACTTTTCAAATCGTAAGTCTTGGGCTTCTGCCGTTGCGGCTGCCGGAAGCATTGTTCTTCCGATCAAGCTTGTGGCCGTCGTTGCGGACTGCTTATCGCTCTGACTTCTGATCTGTTCAAACGTTCTATAATATTCCACCATTGCGGAAGGGGAAAGGCTTCTGAGCCCCGACATTCTAGAAGGGAAAAGCTTGGAAGCTTTCGCCGTTGCGGAAGGGAAATGCTTTCGACCTCCGATGTGTTAAAATTTGCTTCCCGATTATCCCACAGATAAGTTAGCAGTTTGGCCGCCCGCCGTTGCGAAAAGAGATGCTCTTAGGAAGAATATCTCTTCCGACCTCTACGCGGATTATTTGAATTTTCCTTCACGCGCGGCTTCTATGAACCATGTACCATATTGGATATTTACAGAGGAATAATCCACCAGATCAACTGGCTGATTTTACATCTCACTCCCACTACCCAAAAGTGGACAACCCTTCTAACTAACTCATCGAATCTACCATCAAACTCTGTTAGTACAATTATATTTCCCCCAAAACCTACCCATAATTTCAGTTGGTCATTTCAACACTTAGTCCATCGCAACCATGTTCACACCTCGAACAGGCTTCAAAAGATTAGAGACCAAACTTAATCACCTTTCCTAGGGCCAACAAGTGAGTGAGCCAGTCAAGGTTTAGGAGGAATAATTAATAAAGAAAGAAGAAAAGCTGTGGCATATCATGGATCAAAGGCATTACAATCATGAATTGGACAGGAGCTCAAAATTTAATACACATCTAAAATGTAAATATATTGAAGGTAAGATACTCATTCATAAACTCATATCGGTATTCCATATCATAATGACATTATAATTACAAAAACTAATTGAAAACATAACAAGATTCATAGACAATGTACATTTAAATCTTAAATGTCATTAAAACTTAAAATGATTGATTATGCGGCACATAAAACACTTATGAATTAAAATAGATAACTAATAGTAAAAATAGATAAGAGGCACATTTGTATTCATGATTCAAATGATCTTTAAACACACATATATTACTGTAGCAATATCTTACAGGTTTTCCAAGCTTCTTCTCTGACTATCCAAAAAATCAAACCCCCTTTCTTCTACTTATTATGTCTTTTATAAACATTACATTTCATTGTTTTATCATTCAGATCTTACATTGGGGGTTGGAAACTCATCTATTTACTCTTATTACCCTTAAAATAAAAAAATAGATGATTCAAAATATAAATCAATTCCAGATCTGATTTTTTAGGGATATGCAAACTACTTGGATAAACATCACTAAACAAAATCCCAATCACATATTATGTGTCCAATTTTATAAAATATGTAAAATAGGAACACGTATGAAACATTACAAAATTTAGGAAAAAGTGATACTAAGTCATCAATATCAAAATGTATATAAAAGATGATTATGTGATGTCCTTGTAGATGAAGAATTTTGATTTCTCCAAACTAGAAGTTGCATTAGAGAATAATTGGGGTCTAAAATAGGCCTCAAAAGAAAAAGCGACACTTCATAAGAAAAAGGGCCATTGAATTCAAGAACCAATAGAATTTCAAGAATAGAGTCAACCATGATGGTTTACTTGACATATTTGACTTTTTTAAAACTGATTTTTTAGTTTGTATTTTCAACATATCTCTGAGTCATATCACTTAGATTTCAATCGGGAGCGCTCGTTGCATGCAGAAATAAACTCTCCATCTAATGAGTACCCACACTACATACTTTTGAGGGACGCTACCCCACAAAAAACAAGAAATACATTAAAAAATGTGTTACTTTCAACTAGCAAATTTTTGTATCTATTTCTTGTTTTTGTAGGGTGGGGATCATCAAACATATGCAGTGGGAGCACTTTTTGGATGCATAAGTTTAAGTTTAAGTTTATGTATTTCTTTCCTTTTGTGGGGTGGGGTCCCTCAAAAGTATGCAGTGTGGGTAGTCGTTGGATGCATAATTTAATTCTACTTCCAAGGAGTGCTCCTGCTCGAAATCTGAGTGAAACAATAGTGAGATATGTTTAAAATATGAAGAAAAAATGTAGTTTTTTTCTTTTCCCTCATAATTCATAAATGTTATTTTATTACTTTAACTACTATTTTATTATTTTCCTTAGGAGACCCCTTTTACACCTCAATTTTTTTCTACTGCATCTTCTGAATATGCCTTTGATGAAATGCATGGCTCTAACTTGCTTCAGCTAGATGATTATGAAGTGTCATTTAGGATGTGTGTACCTAAGTCTATAAATTATCCCATTTTGGCATTGCTATATTGATGCTTTTTTTTTCTCTTATAGACATTCATTTTTCCAATATCTCCTTTTCCTTAGTAGCTCCCATTGCTTTTCTTTAGGTTTCAAGAAAAAATACACAGGTTGTTGTACTTAATGAGAAGTTTTCTCTACTTATTATTGGTTTTATTTAACTTTCCATGCATATTCTTCTTTTCCTCTATAACTCCTTAACCAAACATTTGAATTTATTTAATTTCTTCTAAAATTTTGACTCAATTGTTGTTTATCATTTTCAAATTGGATCAAGCTATTATATTCTGGTGCTTTTACCTATGTAGTTGAGCTTTCCATTTTTTGTATGACAATACCATTCAACTCCATACATTTCATTTCTTGTTCATCTTCAAAAGTTGTAGAAATGTAGGGTCTAGTTTCAAGAGAACAAGTGATGACATTAATGGTTTTTTTTTTTCCATATTAGTTAAGAACTTCGTTATGTTTCTCTCTATTTCCAGAGATGAATATGATTCATCCTTAATAGATTATTTAAACTCAGTTTATTTAGACAATTAATGTGTCTTTTTTCCCTTATCAATTTTAGAACTACTCCTAGTTTGAATGGATCTCGGAATTGAGGCTTTGGACTTTTGTTTCTTTGATTTCATTATTGTTTACTATCAAAAATTTTAAAGGTCAATGAAATTTTATTCTATCAAATCATGGTTGAAAATTTCCTTTGATTAAGCTTGAGCTTATCCATGGCCCTAGTATGAGGTATTTTGAGTGGGTAAAGATTCGAGATTCCCTTCTTCCTCTTTTGATTTTTACCTCAACCTTTATCATTTAAATATTTATTTAAATGTTTTTATTCTTGTAAATAAAATTATCTAGGGTTTGGCCGCTTTAATGCCCCTCTCATCCTTTTTTATTGCTTTATCCTCCTCATTCTGCTAGTTTTCTTTCATTGTTTCAGAATTATGGCTTTCCATATTTTCCTTTGGGGAGATTGTAACTTATTTCTAAGGTATTTTTTACAGTTTGTACCAAGTCTTTGTTGTACCACCATTAAATTTGTATCATGTTTATTAACACTCTACTCTGTAGCTGAATCATTAATTTCCACATTTTCAAAGGTCTAGGAAAGTCCCAAATTGATAGAGAGACTATTGTTAGTATTATGTGAATATTTAGTTTCTAGGTTTCTAAATTCCTAGTATAATGGGAAGTGATCCCAGTTCCTATTGCATTTATTTAACTCTTTAAATATCAACAACTTAATTAGATCCTAATGAAAAATGTTGTGTTGACTCTTAGTAAAACCCCTAACCTTGGTTTCCATTTTTGTGATACTCTTGAGAAAATAGAAGGGCAAGTTCCTTTTTGAAATGCCATCTAGGTGTAGGAGGAAACACATATGGTAAAAATGAAAAATGGCATACCTTCCTTATCTCTTAGTGTACCTTTGAACCATCTTCAAGAGATGGTTATACTCCTCCTTCATCTAGGCTCGTGAAATTCCTTTGCGTCAATCAAGATTATGATATTTCTTCTACAAGAAATGGTTGCATTCAATAATACTAATGTCATGGAGTTTAAATCACCTTTCCCCATCTCGTAGAAGCTCACCTACTATGGCTATGGAGTTTTCTAAGACTAAAAATGTGAATTACCCTTATGTAACACTATTTTTGTTGAAACCCTAAGCAAAGGCTCAAGATGCTCCAGTGTGGTTTCCCCATTGCTTCTCAGAAAAGCGAAACTAGCACACACTTCTGAACATTACACCAGATTCTAGCTAGGATTCAAGTAGCTTAGACCCAACAAGTTCATATCTTACAGCTACATGCCCACTCCTATGCAAAGGAATAATGTTTTTTCTTATCTACTATAAAGAAACAAAGTCAAATTCCTCATATAGTATCTTATTCACACTAAGGACCGGCCAACAATGCCTCATAAGACAGAATATAGTTGTGTTGAAGTTTATCCCAAGTTACAGGTTGGTGAAAAGTGTTTTTCGTATTACAAGTAAATAGACTAAGAAATCTTCTTTTATTAAGTTCGACTAAAACTGGTCTCGTTGAAATGGGATTTCGTCGCAACCAAAGTTGGTCATGGATAAAATCCCGTCAGCGCAAAATCTCGTCAAAGTCAAGTGGGTATATGTCAAGCTAAATGTGTGTCGAGTTAAAATTCCATAAAATGTATGTCGACCAAAAGTGAAGTCTGTCACACACTTTCCCTTCGCAGTAAATCTTCGCCGTAGTAAATTTCAGTCGCAAGTATTTTGGTCTAAGTTAACCCATAGAGTAAAAGGGTGGTGTTTCCCAAGGTAGTGTGTAAGAGCCCCAAAACTTAAAATAAAATAAACTTTTCACCGCGCAGTAACTCAAGTTTACTATCCAATCTCCTCCTATTTATTTATCCAAGATATTGTATTAGAGCTGGTTTAGGAAAGAAACCTTGTCTTAAAACAAAAGAAAAAAGGTACTTTTCTAAGGAAAATACAAATTAAAAATATGGCTTCCACTTCTATTTCACACATGTCGATTTTACAAACTCTAATTTTCTTGGGAAAGAATTATTAATATTGGTCTCTAACAATGAATGCTTTGTTTAGAGGATAACATGTATGGAAGATAGTCCAAAATGCATATACAGAACCAACATATTAGGTGTTATATAATAATATCACACAAGCTCAGAATGATTCCCTAAGGGAACAGAGGAAGAAAAAAAAAAGGATTTGTTTTACATACATCAAGCCATGCATGAAAGCATACTCCCAAGAGTATAAGAAACAAAAACCACTAAGCTGGCATGGGATATACTGGAAACTTCCTATCAAGTTTTGGATAAGGTAAGGACTTCTAGATTGTAGATTCTTAGAGCAAGTTTGAATTTATTTCAATGAAAGTGACAGATTCAGTAGACTCATTCTATACTTGAGTTAATGGGTTGATAAATAAACTGAAATCATATGGAGAAAATATAGAAGAAATAAGGGTTGTTGAAAATTTTTGTAGAAGTCTTCCCCAAATAATTGAATCCTTGGTAATAACATTGGAAGAAAACAAAGACGTGTCGCAGTTTACCCTTGATAAGTTACAAGCCTCGCTCATCAATCATGAACATAGAATCAATAGATCAAATAAATCATTGGAAGATGCATTTACAGCACAATCATCTGTAAGCCGTGGAAGAGGCACAGGGAGATATAACTCTAGAGGCAGAGGAATAAGTTTTTCCAAAGGAGGACACAACAACAGTCCCATGAATTTCGTTGGTAGAGGAAAGAATCAGAATCCCAATTAGCCAAGGGGTCACAAGTTTGATAAGTCAAACATTCAATGTCATTATTGAAATAAATTTGGTCATTATGCATATGAATGATGAAAGAAGCAGTATGACCAAAGAAGGAAAAGCCAAGATCAACTGAACAACACCAACACTTCATTGAGCACAATGTTGTTGGCATATGAATCCCCACTTAAATGTAATGATGTCCAAGAAATTCCATGTGACCTATCGTATTTAGATTCAGGCTACAACATTCATATGACCGATAATGCAATTTTTTTTTCCAATCTAGATAAATTATTTCAAACTAACGTCACACTTGGAAGTAATGTCCAAGTCATTATTTTGGGAAAAAGGTACTATTGATATTCTAACCAAACAGGGGGAGTGAAATATTATGCTTGATGTCTATTATGTCGAAGGTATAAAACATATTTTGTTGAGCATTGGACAGTTGATACAGAAAGGTTATAGAGTCTATATGGAAGACAATCTGTATGTGATTAAGGACATGTGTCCAAGAAACTAGATGATAGAAAAAGTACCAATGACAAGCAATCGCCTATTTCCTTTGAGGATAATGCCAAACATAAAAGAAAAGGAAAATATGGGAGTTGCATTCAAGGTAGAAAGCAAAGAAGAAGACAAGTATTGCGACTAGGAAGAAATAGAAAACACTAAAATTCAAACAACATTTCAACCAAAGGTTGAGGATGAGTCCTGGCTATGGAATTTTTATTAATTCTTGCAAATTGATCAAGGAACAAATAATCAATCTCATCAAGAAATAATCAACAAATAACTCAGAAATGGTGTTAATCGAAACCGAAATTGGTTTCCTCTATGTATATTTAATAAACAGTGAATGGTTACAATGACAATGTCAAGCAATAGCTTGAATCAATGAGGAATTCGAATACCTAAGGAGGAAATTCGAAATCAATGAGTGAGTCTAGCTTAACTGACTATAATCCATTCATTCACACTCAGTTAACCACTTGACCAAAACCCTAATTGACTCACCAAACCCTAACTGAAGTCGGAGTGCAATAAATGATTGAATCTCAATTAAGGAGATCAAACACATGTCATAGCAAGCCAACCATCAAGTGCTGGTGCTCCATGACTTCAATGAACCCCGATGAGGTTAACTAAAGCTGAACTAATCATCATAAGTTGGTGGAGGCGCCCTTGTTGACTCCAGATCATTAAATAATATTAAATAATCATTAAATAATATATTTAATGAGAGGAGGTGCCTTAACTGACTGGTTGAACTGATTGTAACCACCAGTTAGCAATTATGTGCATTAATATCACTCAGATCACCCTCAGAGTGCTCCAGTTAGCCTCCTTGACTGTAGGAGAAGGCTAAGTTAGCCTCCTTGACTGTAGGTAAGCATGGGTGTGACTGGATGATGGCAATTAATGCTCCACTGATGTCAATTAATGTCAATTATACTTAGGATAGTGGTTTAACTAGGCCAATTTGACCAAAAAGAGTGTGTATGATGGTAAATGTCTTCAACAATTTTAAATTTGGAATTTTGAATTTTGGTGGGATGAAGCTAATGCACACGAAGAATATGGTCAAAGGATTGACATTGATCAACAAACTATAGATCAAAGGAGATCCATGTTTCTAGTCTAAACTTCACCTTCCAAAAATGTATAGATCACTTGACTAGGAATTTAACACATGCAAGAACTATAACATAACAAATTCCATTAACATATGCAAGAACTGTAAGATAACAAATTCCATACAAATTGAGCCATCTTAACATACTTTACTAACTAATAATAAAAAATGAAAACATAATAATATTATTAAACATGGTATCATAGGGTAGAATATCAAGGGTAAGAGGTTAGTCTTAGATTAAAAAAAATTGAGATGACCATAGGATAGGCTTGAATTCCAAGGTTTCGAGTAAAAAATGTAGACAATCCTAGTACAGAAGTAGGTACTAACCCCATACTTTATTAATTAGTTTTGGTCTTCTCTCCTCATTGAAATAGCACCCCTCATGCACATGTAGGAATTGCAAAACATGGCACCATAATCATACATCAAGTAGTACTACATTTATCTCCATTTCATCAATACATGTTGCATTTATAGAAAATTTGGTCTTCCACTACTCACTAACATTGATATTTCCATCCTCACCAACCGTGATGAGAATGGGAAAAGATGGTTGTAAAATTTCAATACTACTTTATCCACTAGATCATATACTATAATATTGGAATTTGAAATAGAATTAAATAAAACATCACTTTTATTGGATCTTGATATCCAAGCTTTTATTTATCACATTGTTTTTGTTCTTAACATCATTCGTGTGTTATTTGGATTTAGCTCTTGATATAAATTGCAATACTTACCTTTGGTATATCTATTACTAGTATTATAAAAAAACAGATTTAACTGTTTCTTCACTAATATACCAAAAAACCACCTATCATAAATTCAACTAATCAAAAGTTCACCTAATCAGATCACAACCATCCATCATTTGCTTTTCTTACATGTTAATCATTTTATCTTCTTATATGTTTTGAACATTAAAATAGAATTCAAACTATTCAAACCATTTATTAAACTTAATAGCCTCAATCTCACCTTCATAGGGTTGGATGCCCACTTTTACTACACTTTGAATAAAGATCGGGAAAAAATATTACTAGAAATTGAAATCTCTTTCTCTCACTCCTCAAGCTCTTAATTCTCCCTAGATTTCAAATCTGAACTAGTGTCCTAGTTAGATCTACCAAACTCCCCAAAAAACACATTAACTTTTTTTCTAAAATTAGGATGAAGATTATCATGTTAATTTAAAAAACTTATGATCCAAAATTCAAAAAATCTGTCAGTGATTTAGTCAGATTTCTCCATTCCAATTAAATCCTAGTTTTTTTTTTTCCCTGCCTCGACCTTTTCTTCACCAATATACCAAAAAAACACATCATAAATTCACCTATTAAAAAAACCACTTATCATAAATTCAAATGTTTCTTCACTAACATACCAAAAAATAATCATACATTCAACTAATCAATCACCAATATACCAAAAAAACACATCATAAATTCACCTATTAAAAAAACCACTTATCATAAATTCAAATGTTTCTTCACTAACATACCAAAAAATAATCATACATTCAACTAATCAATCAATCAGAAACCGTTAGGTAAAATAATTACCAAGTGACACATTCAAAGCGCTACGAAACCGTTAGATGATGACACTCATTGCGTTCCGAGACCGTTAGAAGATGGACCCTTGTGAGTCGTACTCAATCAGTGCTTCCTCAGCGAGAGACCGTTAGAAGATGGCCCCGCATAATCTAACTGTTTTTCTTCACTCAGTTTTAAAATAATATAAATTAAGAGTTATATCTAATTTTATTAGGTTACTTTTTCGTTTATTTTTAAGTCGCCATAACCATTTAAAATATTAAATTGAATTTATTTTCTCGAGGTTATTCTTTGTTACTACTATAAAATATCATATTTTTTTTATTTATAAGCCATAGTCTTGACTTACCTTAACATAATGACTGTGGCATCCAACTCGTTTTGTCCGAAACGGTCGATTGCGCTGACAGTGTGGCGGTGGCGTCAATATTAAGACAAATATTTGTTATAATTTATGTCAGTATTAACTATGATAACAATGGAAGGAGAAATTTGGCAAAGGCTCCCAGAGGAGTTGTTGTTCATGATTTTGGCGAGGCTGCCCATAAGGGTTCTTGGCAAAATGAGGTCGGTCTGTAAACAGTGGAATTCTCTGTTGTCTTCCCGTGATGCCCTCCAACTAATTGCTCCAAATTGGTCGCTCCATTCCACCCCTGGGTTTCTGATTCAGATCCACTGGGATTAGGAAAATGATGTGGAATACTGGGTTATAGAAGGATGCGGTTCACACATTTACAAACTTCCTTTGCTCAATCGCATCGTTCTGGACAGTTGCAAGAGCATTTTTCTTTGTCATACAAAAAGGGACCGGTGGGATCTTTCCATAGGCGTTCCTGGTACCAGAAATTGGAGAAACAGCCCTCCTCCTCCTCTTACATCACTTGCTTCACTTTCAGTGGAATGGCTTTTGATTCTTTCTCTAGGCGTTGCACTCTGCTGCTCGGCTATCCTTATATCGACTTGAGGGCACAACAAGGTCAAAATCGGAACATAGGAGTTGAGATGCTTATTTATGATTCAGAATCATGGAGTAGAGTTTCGATGATTGTCCCGGAGCATATTCGGCCTTGGGGTAAGGCTCTTTTTTCTAAAGGAACGTTTTACTGGGTGAAATCCATTCCCGATACCGGCAACCTCGTCATAGCTTTCAATATTGTTGATGGACGTTGGACAGAAATCCCACTGCCTGAGGGATGCAGAGGCATTTTTGCTGAAATTTTAGGTGGGTACGATGGGCAATTGGTGCTTATAGAGCAGAAACTAGATGACTGTCTACGCTTGTGGAAGTTGAATGAAGCAGATAATTTTGAAATATGGTGCGAGCTCCGTGTGAGCGGTTTGAAAAAGGGCCTGTTTCCGGTATTACCTTTCGTGGCAGTGAACAGCAGTGGATTCATAATGGTTATTGACTGGAAAATGAAATTGTCAATATTTAACCCGGAGGGAAAATTGATCGTCCGGAAAATGAGATTACCAGGGCTTCGCACTTCGCAACGAGCAGTTCGAGGATATGGGTCAGCCTTCGAATCCAACAACCTCTGGTGGCCTTAGTCCCTATTTCTGCAATGATCTCAGAAATGTGGATTGTGAATTGTTATTTATGATGAGTGTATCATAGATGGTAATGATAATTGAATTGAAGTGCATATATATGTAGTCAGCATGTTTGTTGATGATATTGTTATGGTCACTTATTAATAAGTCTTTGTTGACTTTTATTGATTTTGAATGATGTTTTGAGTTGTTTCTCTAGGGTCTAGGGCTTAAGGGAAATTGATTAATCATTACAAATTTATCTTACCTTATGAATCAGGTTTGGATGTGTCTGATTTAAATCAGCTAAAAGAAGTTTTTTTTTTTTTTAATGGAGATGGGCTTGAAGTATTTTGTCTTTCATTTGAAACCTTGCAAAGATATTTTATTAAGGATTGGGACTTTGGTTGTTAAAGTGGAGAACTGGATTAAGAATTGGAGCTACCATTTGTTATCTAAAGGAGGAAAGTTGGTTTTGGTGAAAACTATTCTTGAGGCTATTTCTCTCTATTGGATGCATTTATGGATTCCTTTGGGTATCATTGAAAATATTAGGAAGATTTGCTTTAAGTTCTTATGGTCCACCAATCTTGAACATTTTGGTTTAGCCTTGACTTCAAGAAAACTCTAGCTCACCCAAAATTTTTCGGTGGTTGGGGTTTAAAAGTTTCTTGTTTTTTTCTCAATTTAGCTCTTGCATCCAAGAGTGCCTGAAATATTGTTCATGGATATGGTTTCTGGGTACATATTGCTATTCATAAATATATCATGCTTTTGTCTTTGTTTGATAGGATCTGTACATCTGTGGGTACAGATTGCTATTCATAAATAGATCATGCTTTTGTCTTTGTCTAATAGGATTAGAAGCTCTTTTAATTTAATTGGAGATGATCTTGTTTGGAAGGTTGGTAATGGGGTTGCTGTGTGTCTTGGTATCCCTTCCATCATGTCTTTTGATTTAATTGTTGACACATCACATAACCATGGTTTTTACTTTTTTAATGATATTGATAATTGATAATCCTCGGTCTTCTATTTTGTTGGATCAAGGTTGGCTTTGTTATGATAATGTCATTATAGTGGATATTCAAGATGTTTTGATTTGGAATGGTTATTTTTATTCTTAAGGCCAAGAACATTAGGTTATTTGGTTCTCTTGAGTTGGTTTGGATCCATTAAAAATTTGGGAAATAATCTCTAAAAGTTGGTTATTCTCACTTGATGAAGGATAGGGTTGATGATGAGCTTATTTGGTGGTGGAAAGCCATCTTTAAATTTAAATGCCCACTTTCTAATAAATCTTTAACTTGGGATACCTTATGCACAAAGGGTAGGGAAGGGCCTCCTAGATGCTACCTATGTACTAGTGGCAAGTGAGTCAAATGCTCATTTGGGAGTGGATTGCTCTTATACTAAAACGATATCCTATGAAATTGAATCCAAGCTTCAATTGAATAATTTATGGGTGGGTGATACTGTGGAGCATTATCTTAAAACTTGGTGCTCAGAGGAGGAGTTGAAGGATATTAGATATCATCCTTTAATTGTATTTGGGTTAATTTGGAAGGCTAGAATTCAATGTTGTTTTGAGGACCAACTTCTTTTTCCTATTCAAGTCTCCATACAAAGTCTGGGGATTATGCAGTATATTCCACATGATCTCTTTTTTATTAAAACTAGATTGATTGCTGAGGAATCTATAGATAAATCTTTTCCTTGGGGTTACTTTGATGTATGTTCTCTTCGGGATCGACGAATATCTGGAGCTCGTGGACTTATTTACTTCTCTGATGTGCACTATGTTAGGTTTAAAGTTGATCTTGGGTCTGGTACTAATAATTTTGCTGAACTAATTGGTTTAAAATTGTTAGGTCGACTCCTCTTCGTGAAGTCTATTTTGGAGGCAATTCATGTTTATTGGATGGACCTGTCCTGGAGACGGGCTCCGAAGGCTACTAGGAAAATATGCTTTCATTTTGTGTGGTGTGGGAAAGAAGAGGCTTTTGGTCATCCTTGGTGAGGTGGGAAAGAATATCTCGACCTAAATATTTGGGTGGCTGGGGCTGAAGAACATTGTTGTTTTCTCCAAAGCGTCGACAACTAAGGGAGGTTGGAGATTACTGAAGACTTCTGGCCTTTGGACTCAAGTGATTACCCAGAAATACTTAGCTCTGAGTCTGTTGAAGATTGGGTGCGATAGTTGATGAAATCACATATGGGAGGATTGGTGATATGGAAGGGTTTGGTTAATTCTTTCTCGATGATCTCACATAAGGGAGGATTGGTGATATGGAAGGGTTTGGTTAATTCTTTATCGATGATCGAGACAAATTTGGCCTTGAACATTGGTAATGTGAGGAGGCTCAAGATTGGGGAAGACCCCTCGATTGGGTGTGCACAACGCCACCTCCCTCCTGAACTTACGGTGGAAGCCTTAAGGGAGAGGGGTATATTTTATCTATCTCAACTGGCAATTTCAATATAGGAAAGGGGCTGGGTTCAATCCTGGAAATAGGTAAATACTTTAGGACTCTTGGAACCAAATCAAGATGCAGTGTCACTTATTTATTAGGAACTCAACAGGGGACATATTATTCTTAGGGGTAGGGAAGATGAACTTGTGTGCAAAGATGATCTGTGTGGATTATATTCTCCAAAATCTGGTTATATCAGTTTTAGTGCAGAAGTGATCAATGGGGCTCCAGTATGGTTGTGAAAAATCTGTGGAAGGTCAAGAGCCCTCCAAAAACCCAATTGTTTATGTGGAACACCCTAGAAAACAAGGTCCCAACATGGGACAATCTGCAGAAAAGGAACAAACATGGTCCTTGGTGGTGTGTTCTGTGTAAGTATGATGGAGAAAGCGTCACTCATATCTTTTTAAGATTCCCCTATAGTAGAAAGGTATGGGTAGAGTGTGCTCGAACTACGAGAATTCTTTGTACCTCGGAGGGATTTTCCATGGCACATGCATGGGAATTCTGGAACACAACAACACATCTTAAATCCATGATTTCTTTACCCCTATTAGTCATTTGGGGTGTTTGGTTGGCAAGGAACAATTACTTCTTCTCGAATAAAGGTTGTACGCCAGAGCTCACATCAGCTATGTCTTGCAACATATTAACTGCCTTCCCGCAGAACAGTAGAGTAGCAAAAAAAAGGGAGGCTCTCGCAGTCGAAATTGACACGACTATATTGTGGGGTTTTTTGAATGGTGCATCCCAAAACAATGTTTGTTGGGGAGGGGCCCTACTTTTCCTTTGAGACTTACACTACTTTGGGCTTACCATGAGGTTGGGAGAGGGAAGTAATAACTATGGTGAATTACTGAGCCTTAAACTGCTTTTAATTTTTGGTTTCCAAAGAATTAATCTTTTTGGTGATTCACTAAATGTCATTAACTTGATAAAAGGGAATCAAATTTAGAATGTTACTTTTTGGTCCTTTTTGAGCATGTGTACAGAACTCTTATGATTTGGATGTTTATATTATTACGAAAAACTACTAGGATGACAAGTCATGTGATTTTTTGCCCATTTACAACAGAACTTGATCTTTTAGCTCTATTTTGTAATAGCTTTTTAAAACAGAGTTATGTTATGAAGACAATATGTCTTGGAAATAGTATTTCTTTACCAAAGTAATGCACATTGGATGTGCATATAGAGAATGTAATTTTGTTCACACATGATGAAATAAAATTACGCTTTTCTCCGAGAATATGTATATATATATATATATATATATATATATATATATATATATATGAGAAAACATCTGGATGAATAAATGACATGATATGATAAAACATATCACAATTTCGATTTGAATGTTGTATCTCGACGGACTTTTCAATCTTTAATTGCATGTTTCTATTGTGTTTTAATCAAGATTGGAAAGCCTCGTATAGATTAACTAGATTTTTAAGGTTTTGACATTTTCCCTAACTCGTAGTGGTGTTAACACATGTACTCAAATTATTTATGTATTTTTCTAACCAATAGGAAGGTCACATGTAATAATGACAACCTGTGCGAATAGACTACTCAAGTTGGATTATTAACACTGAATACCACGAATCAGAGTAAAATGGTTCTTGTAGGTAAAAAATAGCAAAACAGTCTCATCGTTAGTCACATTCTCATCATTTTTATTCATTATCTATGTAATGCTCCATCAAAGGTCTTATAAGGTTAAATTTTCAAACATTTTAAAATTTTCCATCAATTGTGTGTTCTTCTTTACGACTTTTCATTTGATTAAATTTGCAAGAAATTTGAAACCATATTTTTATATTCTCTCTTAATTTTATTGAATAACTTAAAGTTACATAAATAAAATTTTGGTTATTATGTATATTTTCAAGTATTCGTATTTATCATTTTCATAATACTCATAAACATGTAAAGTGTGGATAAGATAAGACAAAGTGTGGAGTGAACCAAGTTATGCATCAATTCTAAGAATAATCTTGAACCACCTAAATGTGAGTTTATATATTAGAAGTATTTATGATTTGTTACATAACAATTTCATGTCATTTCATGGTTCACATTAATTATTCAGAGATTGTAATGCATAAATATATGCAAGAACGTTTGGTGGTCAAATTTTTACTATTAAATATTTATGAATTTGAATGTTTTCTGACACGAGTGGTTGGAAAGGAATGTTAAATTTCTTTATGTTAAACTACTTAGATCATGGAGGGATCTATTTAGTTTTTGGGTCATATAATATAGAATTGTTTAAACTATTGCTTATTATTTTTAAATGGAAATAAATAACATTATTTGGTCACGATAAGGTTGCATTTGCATCTTATTGCAAAGAAATCATATTAATAGCCGGTCATAAACGACCTGGCTCTTGTTTATATTATAGATTTATTTGATTGAACTCATTTTATAATAAACAATTAGTAATATAAAGATGTTTTTTTAATTTTAATTATTTAATTATATATATATTTTATATTAGTTTGAGAAATATATATTTTTATATTAATTTACTAAATATATGACATTTTTATTGAGGAATTTTTGTGAAGTTGAATTTTTTCATTAATACATTTGGGCATTTTCATGGCATGTGTCCAAAACCCTGATTTTCCAAACCTTGTTTCTAATTTATTTTCTCTCTATTTTCTCTATCATTTTAATTTATTTATTAAAAAAATTCTTTTACCTAGTGTGAAGCATTTTCACCCAACATTATCATTGATATTTTTTCATTAAGGTATTATCATTGACATCTTGAACTAACAAGGGGAAAAAGATTTTTTTCCTAATCTTGGTTAATTTATTCATTCTCTCTCTATTTATTTATTCTAATATCAAGAGGTAACCACATTTGCCAAAAGCATGTGAGAATGAAAGACCTAGCAAGGTATCCCTAGAAACTCTTTGCTAATATATAGAATCTTTGCATAAACATAGGGAAGAAAGAGAATATAGACTTCAAGCAAACAAGGAAATGTTAAATGCTCGACAATAAGTTTGCACCATTTGAAGACAAGATTAAAAAATAGATAGACATTAAAACAATTAATGGACATTAAATTGCAACAAACATAAAAGGAATATAAGAAAATAGTGTTGATAAAAAATGAGAGATTGATATTTTAGAAAATCATAACATGTAGAACAAGATCAAAGAGTTGGAAGGAAACCTAAACCACAATATGGTCCTAAATAATTTAGACAGTAAAGTGGATATCAAACTAATCAAGTAGGAGATGAATACACATATAGAGTTAGACCATGAGAGTAGAAAAAAAACCTTGAATCTCATAATTTTTTTTGTTTGGAAAAGGATAAAGGAGAGAACACGCTAACACTAGTCAAGGAAAAACTACAAGAAAAGTTACAAATTATTGAAACAATACGTCTCATGGAAGCATAGAGGCTATCCAAAATAATTGAGCAAAAATATAGGTTGATTTGTGTCATGGAGAGATTTAATTGCCATAAATATGGAATACTCAATAAAGCTCCAAGTTTAAAAGGGAGAGGAATATTTATAAATTAAAATATCATTCCAAAGGATCAATTATCTGGGAGCCCAGTCACATGTCAGAGGACAACAATTTGATTGAATGAATCAAGCACTGTTATGGAGGAAGCATATTAAGAGAAAGCAAAGGAGGAAACACACATACAAAATGAAATAATTCGAACCAAAATCTATTATTTGATTAGTGCTCTATTAATTTATTGTATATTACAATAGTGTACATGTTGATATAGAATGTTGGGATGCTTGGGTGACTACCTGTTATATTCATATACAAAAAGGTTAGAATGGTTCATAAGTTTAACCGTTACAGACGAATGGAAGACAGAGAGACAATCTATCTCATGTCAAGATGTTGGAGTTGACGATGCATGTCGAGATGCGAAACATGCCGAGGTTGTGTTGAGGTTTGGACTTATCGAAGTCAATGCCAAACCTGTAAAATTTGATAAACACACCAACTTCTGGTTGGATGATTCCTCCTTCCATAAGAAACAATATTCCCCATTGTTTGCTCGTTCAGGTGAGGAAACTTCGTGATTTCAGTAGCAGAGTACTATTTTCCTTTGTCTGGAAGCTATTTAGATTTAGAAACTCAAAACAGGGGAATGGAGTTTGTCCTTGTATGGAATATGCATCGTCCCACAATGGTGTCATAAGGAAGAGGATCCTGAACATCTATATGGATGGCTTCGGGTTCTGTTGTCTGTAAGTCATTACATTGCAACAACAGTGCATGGTATGGTCAAAGTAGATCCACATTGAACACTGGATGCAGACCCAAGCATGAAGGAATTTCGAGATGGAAAGTGTTTTCTCCAATATGATTAAGGATAATTTATGGACTATATCATAAATATTTCATATTTTTGTATGGACCGACGAAGTGCTCCTTCTTTAGATGTAACCAAAGTTGATCCCAATTTGGAATGAATGAGGAGTACAATGTTGATCGTGTCAGGCGTTGGATTTCACATTATCTCACTGTAACATTTCATGTGCTTGCTTTTGAATGTTGTAGATATGATCTTGAAACTTCAATTCTTTTTCAACTCCCCGTTGGTCAGATTCGATGTCATTCGATTTTGTCAATGAACTAATGGGCGCTAAGGGTTGAAGCATGTAACAAATATTGAATGGATTCTTTCCCATAGAGATTTGTTGAGCATGATTGCAACTATGTTTTATATATGGTATACTTTCATCCCAGGTCCGATGATGCTTTTGGTTGTACATGCAAAGACACTGTACTACCAAGTGATTCACAACTTATGTTTGTCCCTCTCTCTGAGGATGGAAAGATGTCGAGATATAAAGTATCGTGTCGAGTTGTTTCCAGAGATTCCTCCAAAATATGTTGATAAATATGGCATATCTATTGGAAATGATGGTCGCTGAAAGGCCATAGTGTTTCCAAACATGTTCAAAGAAGAGTTGAGCAATCTGATGTTCTATTGTAGTCTTCTTGCATGGAATGAGGATAGGCATCTTGGAAAATTTGTTGAATACTACTAATATTTCCTCATGCTGATGTTTGGAAGTAATAGATCCTGTCAATTAGTCCATATAAATATATTCACATAGTTAAATAGGAACCAACAAAGGCGTATAAAGTACTTGTTGTTGATTCGGCAGTTTAGCAATGATACAAACCATGCAAGATCGAATGTACATATTGACGTCAGATTTAAGTGTAGGCCAATAGAAATACTTTTGGAGGATAACAATACTATTTTTTACTCCAAAATTTCATGTAATCTTTCTGAAGTTCGTATCCCAAATGAGTTGTTGTCGATGCTCACCGATCGGTACACAAAGGTGTCCAAGCTTGTATAGCAAGGTGTCTTTCAGGAAGTAGTTGGTAGTAGACAACGTGTCAGTCTGCAGCTCTCATTAAGTTGTAGAGAATTCATAGTATACCGAATACAATTACAGCCAAGTGGTGGTGTCATAACCCTACATACTCATTACTTTATAAAGTAGAGTAATGGGTGGTCAAATGAGAAAATCGGTTTTGGAATTGTCTTTACCTTTTCGATACTTAATTATGAGATGAAATTGTTGTAGGTAATTAATTGATTTGAGCTTTCGGGTTTTATGTAATTTCGATTGGGATGGGGTGAACTATAAGGGCTTGTGGTCAATAAGGATTATCCTTTCCTTCCCAAGGATTTCTTGTCTCCATTGATTATGGGATTTCACAATGGCATACTATTCCTTCTCATAAGTTGAATACCTTCTAACAATGTAATTGAAAGTTTTGGAATGAAAAGCGACTCAGTGACCAAACTGAGTTATCACTTCTCCTAAAGAATAGTTTGATGTGTCTATTTCAGTCTCAAAAGGCTGATACAAATTAGGTAACACAAGTATTGGTGTAGTACAAAGCTTGTTTTTGAGTTTCTCAAAATCTTGCTATTGTGTTGACATTCATTTAAAGATAGTTTTCCCATTTCCCTTAGTCAACTGATTCAAGGGTCAGGATATGTGACTGAAGCTGAGTATGAACCATCGATAAATTTTCTCCAAACCAAGAAAAGTTATTACTTCATGAATGTTTTGAGGAATGCAACAATCTTTGAGGATCTGTACTTTTTTTGGGTCGACATGAATTCTTGCAGAGTGAATTACATACCCCAAATATTTGATGTTGTTCATTGCAAATGAACATTTGTAGATGTTCAAATATAGTCAATGTTCTTGGAGAGTGTAGAAGACTTGTCTAAGCTGTCTGACATGTTCTTCCCATGATCGACTGAAAATCAAAATATCGCAGATACACAATGACACACTTGTCAATGAAAGGTCATAGAAGGTCATTTGTATATATTTGATGAAGGTTCTAGGTGCATTCACTACAACAAATCCTAGAATTAACGTCCCTTTTTGTGTATTTTTTTTACATTGAGTGGTCAAGCAAGATGCTAAATGGGACACATCATGGACAAAACTTAAAGCATATCAAAACACATATTTTTTTGCTTCCTAGATAGCAACCTTTATGACGTCCAAAATATCATCTATTTTTATGCTTCCAAATTAGCATCCAAATTTTCTTGCTAAACAATGTCGAGGTTTGCTTCTTAAAAAACATTATATTTTGCTTCCTAGCGAGTGTATTCTTTTTCTTATTAAATTACATCCCCATTAGCGTTGTATTTGCACCCTTAATAGCACCATGTTAGCATCCAAATTAGCATCCATTTTATCTACCACTTTAGCATCCGATTTTGCACCATGTTTCACTTCCAAATATGTGACAATTTTCATTTCCAAATTTGCACCAATTTTTGCTTCCTTTTTGGCATCATGTTTTGCTACCAAAATGATGCCAAATATTTCTTCTATTGGTGCACCATATTTTTCTTCCTATGTAGAGCTGTGTTTTGCATCCAAAGTAACATCTTATTTTGCTACGATATCAACCCCATGTTTGGTTTCATCATTAGCGCCAAGTGTTGAATCCTTTTTAATGCCTAGTTTCGCGTCTTATTTTTCTATAATATCAACACCATGTTTGGATTCATCATAGCGCCATGTGTTGCATCCTTTTAATTCCTAGTTTTGCATCTCTCATTTTTTGGTCACTAATTTAGTTCTTTTTAGTAGTTTTATATACGAATTTTGGTCATTTTGTTTGGTCACTTATCTCTTATTTTTTTCTTACTAATTTAGTTGTTTTTAGCCAATATTATTTATCATTATGGAATGGAGGAATCGAAACACCAACCTCCTTCTTGTAAGGCAGGCGCTCTTCCATTAAGCTAGCACCCTTTAAGAATTTGGGAACTTTGAGTATCTAATGGTCAGAAAAGGATGATAGATTGTATAATTTCACAATATATGATTCAAGATATCATTCAAAGAATTATTAAATTTATGGTAAGTTAAATATTCAACAATGGCATATTATGATGCTGACAACTTAAAAGATAAATGTACCTTCATTAACACCAACTATATCGTTATCTTTTCCTGGAAATATTTCACCATAATTAGAAATATTAACTGGAACAATAGGTCTGCCTTGATTTGCAGTTGATAACCGCCTAATTTTCTTCATTACATCTATTCCCTCAACAACTCTTCCAAAGACGACATGATTGCTACAGATAATAAGAAAAGGAACATTAATGATATGAGAGCAAAACAAAAAATAGATATGGGGAGAGGCAAGATATCCACATTGGTCAGACAAATGTTATCCTCGCCTGTTTAGTAGCATAAATACCAGCTAAACTGGAATGAAGATAACTTCCTACAAAAAATTATTAGAATTTAAAAGGTCAAATGGTAAAAATACACTGGTGTCTGGAACCCAAAGAAAATAATCCATTATTTCAAGGTAAAGAATCTTGTATTTTGAAAATATGAAATTTCCATATGGTGACACTCATGAGTCACGGATAAAGAGAAAACATGCTGATCACAACCAACATGTAAAGTTGCTTAGACAAACTCAGGTGAATACAAAAAATCATAAATGACATTCAAGATATGGAATCAAGTATATACCCGTCAAGATGAGGTGTTGCTACAAAAGTAATAAAGAACTGAGAACCATTGGTGTTCTAAAATATGAAATTTCCATATGGTGACACTCATGAGTCATGGATAAAGAGAAAATATGTAGATCACAACCAACATGTACAGCTGCAAAAACAAACTCAGGTGAAAACAAAAAATCATAAATGACATTCAATATATGGAATCAAGTATATACCCATCAATATGAGGTGTTGCTGCAAAATTAATAAAGAACTAAGAACCATTGGTGTTTAGGAAAACATTGGGCATTGATAGAATACTAGAGCTATCATGATGTAGCTGAAAATTCTCATATGTAATGAGAAATAGGGAATGTTCAATACAATTATGACAATATAAATCAGATTGTTCAAAGTGAAGATGTTTCAAAAAAGCATGTGCTAATTGACTTGCAAATTTTCCACCATATATTCTCTCTCCTCTAGTTCCTACATAGAAAATCCTGCATAGAATCTCTTGACATGCTAGAAAATCCAATCAGAGCCAAAAATCTAGAAGACAACTCTAGACCATTATGATCAATTTAAGGGACACAAAATCATCCACAACCAGTACTTATTTGGAGTCTAGACTGTCTATTACTGCCTCTCAAGTCTCAACACTATAATATATAAGAGGATATTCATATGAAAAATTCCTACTGATCAATCTAGATCCAACCTATAAGGAACACATAAATTTCCCTTATGGTACTTGGCCTCTGAATTCTTTCCTAAAATTTTAGAAAACGCACTGGGAACAAGTGCCAAAATAACTGAACATGATTTGCAATTACAAGCATAATAAAAAACAAAGGTGTCATAATATACAGGACACTTCTTACTGTAATCCTGTCAACAATAATATGTGCTATTGTTTGCACTATTAACATGTATTCCTCATGAGAACTATTTCTTAACAACAAACATGAAATAAATACGTGCACTACAAATCAATAAAATTGATATTTTTTTTGAAATTTGGATCAGAATCGCGCTCCATATGAGTACAAGGAGGGCACCTTATATGGGATATTTTTAGCATGATTTTTATAGGATCCATCCACCTAACCTAGGAATCTACCTTTTCACTCTAAAATTTACCACCCATAGACCAAGTTCTAAGAAGAGTATTTACCATACTATGAGGCATTGAGCCTCCTCCATTTTGTCTTCAATGGTGTCTATGGAAATAGATTCAACATAGGCTTCCTCACACTGAGCTTGCAACTTCTTGACCTAGGTTTAAATGCACAGCCTACACTATTCTTCATTGGTCCATGTTCTTGCACACCTTCATATCTCATTGACTATAAAATCACTACCATGAACAGATAGGAAAACGGACATTTCTTTTACAAGCATTTTTCATAATTGAAATGACAACAATTTTTCACAAATGAATGGAAAGAGTATCTCCCAAACAGATGCCATATGAGGATATCATCCAGCCTGCTGTGTATGCTAAAAAGTCTGCTAACCATTGGATATTGAAGCAATACAAGCTTCGCAATATACTCTACAACCGAATGTTAATAGTGAGATACAAGATTAATAGTTGAGGTAAACTTTAGCTAGGAGAGTCAACAAAAAAAGATTGTAATCTATCTAAAATATCAATCACTATATAGTTGTACACAATTGAATGGAAAGGCCATCTCCCAACAAATTACCTTCGAGGAAATCATCCATCCTGCCGTGTATGCATAGCACGATTGAATGGAAAGAGTATGTTGATCATTGGATATGCAACCAATCCAAGCTGGGAAATATACTCTACTGCCGAATGATATAGCCAGATATAAACTAAATATGTGTATAGTCCTGTTTAGGGAAAATTTTAGCTAGGGGAGTCAACAAAACTAAGCGTGTAATCAAACCAAATCTCAATCATTATCTAGTTATAAGTTGTTCAAGATACAAGTCACTTCTCTAGATTGTTGAATATGATTTTTAGTTGTGGGAACACCCTCAACTCTTCTTCATTGGTCCATGTTCAAGTATGGCTTGGGGAATATGTCATTGACTATAAAATTACTACCATGAACAAGTGGGAAAATGGACATTCATTTTTATTACATCAAAAAGTAAGAAATATGCATAATTCAATGGAAATAGTGTCTCCGAGACATATCCCATAGTAAAAATCATCCAACCTATAGTATATGCAGATCCTATGGTGGGAACTATCTCCACAAGTGAGCACAGTAAAGACCCTTTTGGTCGTTGGATATGGAACCAACCCAAGATGGACAATCTACTCTACTATCAAATGTTACAGTCATATACAAACTCAATTTTGTATAGCCCTATTCAGGTAAAATTTTAGGTAGCAGAGTCAACAAAAACAAGTTTGTAATCAAATCAAATATCAATCATTGTCTACTTATAAGTTGTCAAATATAGACATATATTCTCTAGATGTTGAATGTAATTTTCAGTTGAGATTACCTAAGTTTAAATGAAAACCCTAGACTCTTCTTCATTTTTCCATGTTCTAGGATGGCTTGGGGAATATATGGAGATCTCGTTGAGTATTACATCACTACGATGAAAAAGTAAGGAAATGGAAATTAATTTTGTTACTTCAAAGTGGCAATGATTTTTCACAATTGAATGTAAAGTGTATGTTCTAGATAGATTCCATAGGAGGAAATCATCCAATCTACAATGTATGCATATCCTATAGTGGATTCTATCTCCACCAAGGTAAAGCTTTTGCTTACCGTTTTTGTTGGATATGCGAACAATCCAAGCTCGACAAATTTTATAGTCCAATATAAATTGAACATGTAAAAATGTTAGCTAGCGGAGTCAATAATAAAAAGCTTGCAGTTAAATCAAATCAAATATCAATCATTATCTAGTTACAAGAGGGGTAAAGAACTAGGATTCGATTTCTTTTTTTGTTTTTTAAAGTTGGTGAAGTTCAATGCCCACTTACAATGTTGTTCATAATAGTTTCAGTGACCCTATTGCTTTAATGTGCTCTTTCGTCCATGGACCTGCTTCTTTCTTCAATCTTTTTTGCAAGATTTTTATGTTAGCAACACAGTTCTTGTAATACATGGAAATATAATTTAAGCAACATAAAAATATTTGGAGTTGTTGCTTATCAAGTTATTTATCTGTTGTTTGTAGGTGCATCTATAGCCATATGTTATAGTTCTAATGTTAATAAAATGACCTCTGTAAAAAAAAGGTTATTATAATAAAATAAAACAGCATATATCGATCTTAACTCTAGATTTTTCAAGTGCAGAGAAGGATAAAATCCCCCGAGGTGCAAACCTATTTTAGAGTGCAAAATTTGAGAAAAGGATTGCATAGGGATTTGATTTCTTTTGGCTCTGGTAGATACAGAGTTATGATTGATATATGTTGGTATTAACTTGCTCCCAAATGGGAGGAATGTACATAAAATAAGTAATCTTGAGGGCATCTGATATAGCTTGGATGTCCACCTCTAAAACTAAGGTCATATCTAAAATTTAGTCTAACAGGATTGAGATTTAAAATGAGATACAAAGGTTTTTCAAACAATCTTAACATTTAAAACATGATAGAAATATTTTTCAAAATAGTCAACCCTTTATAGTTTATATGCCTACCCTTACATCTATAAAGAAACATAGATTATTTCTTGACTGGAAAGATAGACTTGGCAAGTCTAGTTAATTTCCAAATACAAAAATTTGACAGATTTATATTATCTTTAAAAATATTGACAACTAATTAGAAATAAAGAAAACTACCCATCTCATCAGGTCGATGGAGATATCAATGATCTGCTCTATCCTGTTCTTTTTTTACCTTCTTTATTGAAGGAATTTATTGTTTCCATAAATTAGGAGATTTTCCTCAAATTTGGCAAGAGAATCTTCATGGATAAATGCATTTTATTTCATTACCTTTGGAATTCATTTTGTTGAAATCTCTTCCTTGTCTGAAACACTTTCTTTTTGCAGTGAATCAACCTTTTGATCTCCATGCGAGGTGTTGCTGAAGGAGTTTGTTGGCTTTGTTTCTCTTCGATATTTCTATGCCCATCTATGTGAATTTCTTCTTCTCTTACTCTTTGAAATCCATTCTGATCCAATTCAGAGGGCAGAAATTGACTTTCCTTCTCTTGTTTTACATTTTTTGGGAAAGACACCATCAAGTGACCTGTTTCATTACATAGTATGCACCTATAACTTGTGTTTTCATAGTCTTTGAGGCTGAATATAGTGAGTTACATCACACATGTATTATACTATTTGGAAATCCCTTACTTAAATCCATTCCACACAGATAGTATTAAGCTATGATCAAGCTTACTATTATAATTTATTGTCACAGAAACTGGATCAAAAGAGGGAAATTGTGGTTCCATGAAAAATGTGCTTTTTCCCTAGAGCCCTATACCTTATAGGGTTTGATTTTTATCTTCCAGGACTTTGATTTTTATCTTCTAGGTCTTCTTTGTTTTCTATTGCATCATTCCTTTCAGAGACATGGTTAGTGCTTTGTTTTTGAGAACTTATTCTATTACCCAGACTTTCATCATTAAGGGTAATGATATGAGCATCATTTTCTTCTCTTCCAGTCTATCTTATGAATCCTTCATTTAAATCTACATGCATAGTTTCAAGTTTTTCACTGAGCATGTTGACATACGATTGGACTTCTACAATTGTTGGTTGTTTAGTATAGTTGAGTTCCATGAATTGGTTTGATAAACCTTTCATAGCAAGGCTAGTACAGTTTCCTTAATCTCTAGTTTTATTTGAATCATCTCCTTCGTCTTCAAGCATTCACCTTGCAATAGCCATTTTTCCAGTACTAGAACCTTTAAAAACCAGAGGGTTGAAAGGAGGGAAATGGGTTATGGTTTTATAGAATTTTCCTTTAGTGCCTTGCCATGTGTGTTGATGTTTGGATTCTTCTTCTTTGAAAATTTCTCCTCCTACAAAGGCTTGAATTCCTTGCAGGGTTTCAGATTTCTAGAATGTAAGGAGCTTAAACCATGCATTGGAGGCTTCCATGTACTTACGCCATTGGTTGCCTATGATTCCTTGTTCATATTTGGAGAGGATATCTTTGTATTTCTTGAATTGGGGGTCTGTTTCCATATCCCAATTCATCATATTTTTTATCCAGGCATCATTAATTGTTCCTTTGGGGACCAGACTGGGCATGGCTAAATACTTCTGGACTTCAGGAATGTTGGGATTCCTAACGTTTGATGTAATTTTTGATATAATTCTTTCTTGAGATACATATGTATTTTTCGTTTGTGTCTTTGGAGCTTTATATCCTAGACCATCTCTAGTTGTTTGTCCTTAGGAAAGTAGTCCTTCACAAATTTTGTCTTGGTCAAGCCATTTTTGTTTCTTCATGATCTTAGCTCTTGGCTTGGCTATTCGTGGCTTATCACTTTCCCATAGGTATGGCATCATGCATTGGGCTCCATTGAGGTCATCATGGGGAAAGGTAAAAGAATCATATTTAGTTTTTGTATTAGTAGGTCGAGAACATACATTGGCATTATAGTCATAATGAATGCATGGTTTACTTGTTCCTATTGTAAGAGGGTGAAAATTTAAATGTTGAATAAAATAATTAACAGTTGATCCACCACGCTGTCTATGAATACTCTGATGAGGAGGTGGTTGGACTATAATTTTACAGGTCAAGAAAGGTAGGGCTGACTAGACACCTCTGGATAACCAAGGATAGAATTCTGGGTGAAGACACTGGTCATATCTATAAGTCTGGGACCTGGTGAGAGAAGGGAATAGAATGATATGAGTATCATTTTATTTTTGCATTTCATGGCTTTAAATAATCAGTTGTACTAGTGCAGGTTGTGGAGCTTCAATAACCCATTCAGTAGGGTATTGCATTTCAGACCATTGTAATTGTTTGGGAACCAGTTTCTGTGTAGAAGTGTCTGCAGAGAGAAGGACTGCAGAGGTTCTAGGAGATGGATTTATATATTTTGAAATAGGGACCATTGTCCTAGTAAATCTCATGGAAACTCTATAATGTAGATGTAGAAATTGGTTTTCTTGCTTCATATCCAGTCCCGAGGTCTGAATTTTGACATTCAGAATGTCTGTTATGAATGGGTCAGATAAATATATATGGTAATTAGGAGTGATATCCAAGAATTTTGTTCCTTGGTTAAGAGGAATTGTTCCTCCACCAACTACTTAAGGTGTCTTTGAATTTATTGTGTCTTCTATCTAAGACACGGACCAAGGAATAAACAAGAAGGGTGTGCAGGTACCCCACTTTGTTTCACATTTTAATTCTTTCAATTGTTTTATTTTTATTTCCATTCCGAGCATTGAACATTGCAATACAATTGTAAAACTAAAAACAAAGAAAAGAAAATATTTATGAGACTCCAATAAACTAAAATGATAGATAGATGCCTTGAATATGTGAATACTCATGAATCATGGTTATTACAAAATCACCATACAGGCACTGAAGATATCCATAAAGCCAAGAACTTCCAAGGATGCATCGTGATGGTAAGTAGAAGATAATATTTTTAATGAAGCAATCATACCTGTACGTGAATAGTGAACAAGCTCAAAGAAGGAAACCATACTGGACCTATTCAGGCATTTAGAGCTTCAAAGAAATAGATTCCTAGAGAAGAGATGACAATTTTTAAGAAGAACTTGCATGTGCAAGAGAGACAAATAAATCCAAGAAAATACATATTATATAGTAAATTTTGACTTGAAGAACAAATCCATAGAGTAGTAAATACCATGTGATTATTTTCTTGAGATAGTAGATTGGAAGGAAAATCCTTTGTGAGCAGACATGGAGGTTTCTTTGATAAAAATGAAGTAGAACCAAACAAGACACACAACAGTGTAGCGCAGGCAATTTTTATATTTTCAGCAAGAAAATAGAGTCAATGACAATTTTTTTTTGAAAAATATTTCTTATACTACACAAAAATTAATATTTTATTATTATAGGAGAAGAGTGCACTATCATTCTATTATTGGTTTCTTTGAAGAATTAATGGATGTTCAGGGATCCATTGCAGGCTCTCCTGAAATTCATGTTTAATACCCATAAATCATTTTTAAATGGGTCATTTATTGAAGTTTGGGTTGACAAATCGAATGTAGATTTAATGTCAAGGAATGAAGATAAATACCCAAAAAAACATGCACTAGAGCATGTGAAAAGAAGGTAGGATTCCCTTTAAAATATTTATTTGTATATCCCTTAGATTTTTAGATTTTTTGATCAAATTATACGATGTTTAAACGGCTCAAAACTGTGGGAAACTAGGCCTGGTCTGCCTTGAGAAGCATTAAAATAATTCTATGTTTCATATAAAATTGGTTTCTCTCTTTCTATGTAATGGAGATCGTAGTCAAAGTAGCAATTACTAGAGAAATTAAGTTCATATCGGACAATAAATTTTGATGGTTGTTCAGTCCGATGAGAAGTTCTCTAGAAATCTCTTAAATAATAATGTATTATTGCTGACTGTAGTAATTTCATAGTGATATTACTGACCCAAGGCACTATTTAATTGACATCTCCCTAAAATGGTGATGAATTGTAAACTCCCATTAGGTTTTTTTTATGTGCTTTATAGTAAAGGTCATCAAACCTCTGAATAGAGTATGGAGGTTGTTTGGATACATAATATGGTCACATTGGTTATTGTCTCCAAATGTTAAAAGTGATGTTTACAAATTGTTGATTTAAATGACCAAAATTAATAAATTTAAGTTACCTAACTAAAAAACACCAAGATAAATGACCACTTTTGGTCATGGGATAAAAACAGAACTAAAAAAGACCAAGATAAATGACCAAATTTGGTCATAGGATATCTAGACTAAAAATGACCACATAACATTTGGTCATTTTTAGTTGTGTCACTTCGGCAATGGAAAATTGAAATTTTAAAAGACTTTGAATCCATTTGCAGTGTTAGAATTCAGCAAATTATAGACCCCCTCATGTGTCACATCTCAACATTAATGCATGGAGTAGATCTGCACCGCTGACTGCAACCACCCAATTCCATGGATGAACATTAAATGGATCATTTTGTAACATGATTTAGTGAATCAACATGACTAATAGGAAGTACAGAGTGGTACTCATGGCTTATAACCTCTACAAGATCTCCCGTGATGTCCAACTACTAAAACTCCTTTGTAGACCACCTCCCATTATATTGCGCATGTGTCAATATAAGAATTTTTTTGTCTTGTTTCCCATCTCCCATCTCCCATCTCCCTTGATTAGTGGCCACATGGCTTTTGAATCTGACACAACCCATCTAATTTCCAATGTGCCAAAAATCTTCCCACCA